>JAIPRL010001282.1:0-88780 GCA_025469235.1 Pemphigus obesinymphae
ATTTTACACGTTTTTTTCGTAAATAGATATTGAAAAGTAGGTATTTGATATAAATTGAAATTTTAAACGCCATTATTATTATTTATTAATCAATAATTAAAATAAACTATTAGGAAAATTAAATAATTAGTATTAACTAAAACAGTAAAATATAGTAATAACGCAAAAATATACTTCACGCCGAAAAGGCTTCTACGCCGAAATGACTTCACGCCAAAATGGTATACGCCGAAACGGCCACGCCGAAATGTCCTAGACCGATAATACGATATAATATTATAACATAAGTACTTAGTAGTTTTATCTTTAAAAATATATTTATTTTTGGTATATTCAGTTTCAAAATATTTTAATTATAAAAACACATCCCTAATAGGTTGGCCTTGTAATGAAATTATAATTTTATAATAGATAAAAATAGAATGAATAGAGTAATAAGGTAAAATATACTTGTATTGATGTAGATGGCATATGGGCTATTAGAAACTTAGTAACATAGTTTACATATTGACCAATTCTTGTAAAGAGAGAGGGGGTTTTTTTAATATAAAAAAGAATAAATTTGAAAATGTACTGCATACTGTTTTTTTATCTGTATTTTATTAAAATAAACATTTGGTATATTATATTTTATTATATTATATTATATAATTCTATATTACATGTGCTTTATAGTTATAATTAATATAATAGAAATTATAATCAGGTACATTATGCAACATTAAAAAAACTGTTCATACTTATTAGTCGATTGTGGGAAAACTATTGCGGTAAAAATGAATGTGAATACAGCACAATCCGGTACAAGCGCATGGTGCAGTCAAATTTTGAAATTTGACGTGGGTGGGGGCTAGTTTATGAACCCTTAAATAACAACTATTTGTTATCTACTTCAATGCCAGTGGTTTGAACAAAACATTGGAATCATATTTGTTTATTTTGAATAATTTATCATAGACTGTAGTTATATATATTAAAATAATACAACCAATAAAGATTTTAAAAAAAGGTCAAGGAGGGATCCACCTATCGCCTCCCCCGTAAAACCGCCACTGTATAATAATTCCCGTAACTTCTTACGGGTATTTAGTTTCTCTATCAAATGAAGTTTTCTTTAGTGTATGAGTAAATATAATAATATAACACAGTTCACTGAAGTTATACAATTAGTGGCCAGACGTCAGTCCCAATTGCATTTTTTTTCCAATTTACAGTATCGTTTTGTTCAATAATCAATTTAGTTCAATATAAAATATAATATATTGGACTAAGAAAATTCTTGAAAATTCCGTGTACGCATTATTTTATTTATAACTCATTTTAAATTGTGAGCGTATAGGAAAATCTATTGGCTTTACAATGATACTTATTTTAATTTCTTACATTTTTACTGGAAATAACTTTTTTGGCAGAATAAGTCGATTAGGAATTCTGGATTAAATTTCTTTTTTCATTCGTTCCAGTTGATAAGTTCTATAAGTCGTATTATATTATATAGTAATTTATTGAATCGTTATGAAAAACTGCCTTTTATAACGGACAATTTTTAATTTTTATAAAAAGAAAAATAAAAAATATATGATAATTAACTAAATATTACTAAAATAATATTTATGGTTATGTCATGAAATTTTAAACTCTTTTACAGTAATAGTTTTGTATAGTATATCAAGATATGCTTTAAATCACTTTATATCATGTAATGATAAATCAATGTTTTCAAATTTAATACATATCTACTACCAATGTACTACCCGAACTAAGTGTTTCCACCACATATTCTCGACGTGTTCGTTTGTCCGTCATTCTGTATGTACGTCTGTCTGTCTGTCTATCTGTCTGTCCGTAATTACTAGTAAACAGTTACGAGTTTGTTGATTTGGTTACCAAGTAGATAAATACTATTCATTTTACAATGTTTTGTCACATAGTTACGGGAAACATTGTTGATTTTGTAACTAGGAAAGTAGATATTAGTCGTTTTGTTTTATAATGTTTTTGGACTATTAAAATACGTATATAAAACCGGGGGGGAATTTACTGGCAGAGTGGACTTTTCATACATTTTTAAAAGTCGTTATAATATTCATAGAATATCAATATACACTGAATATTTTTAGTTATTCTACATTTTTCATCGTTTAGATTTCTGTGTATTATTAGTGGATAATCGACTCTCAGATATATCTCGATTTTATTATTTTCATTATAATGTGTATTTTACTTGGTTTTTCACTAATCTGTTCAACATTTTTTCGATTAATATTTCATTTATTTTTAAGTAGATAAATTTTGAATTCTTACGGATCTTCTCTCATCCGAATCACGATGTTTTTGGTTTCTTCCCGCATATTTTTTATGCTTCGTGAAACTTTCTAGATATTAACATGCGGGGTAGGACTAACATAATACGTTAGCTAATAATTATTGCTAACAATGAGCGTAAGTCGTATTGACCCTAATGAAATTTGGACGAAACTGTCTTTGGATACATACAATATAACACTTCAGGACCTTTTATCCTGAAACCTTATTATAATACTAGTTATAATAACATAGTTGTGATTCGCGGCATTGGTCGGAAAATCTTTTACGAACCGCGTTAAAGAAAATAGCAACATAGTTTTCTTTCTGGTTTTCTCTAAACGCATAATTTTACGCTTTCACCTAATGGCCGTGGAAAGAATACCGATGTCCTGGACATCGGACGGGACGGGACGGGGCGTGTGCAAATAACTCCGAAGGAGAAGGGATTTTTAATCGACAATACTACCGAGTTTCCGGATAGAACAACGACAGACGGCGATCGCGCGTAACGCGTGTCATTTGCCACCGAAGTGTATCCGCATGTGGCGGGCCAAAGGGGCGTGCGCGCGACGGTGTATAGATCGGCGCTGCGGCGGGCTGCTGCGCTTCACGCGGAAAGCTCTGCGGCGCACCCGTCGTCGCCGCCGTCCCTGGCCCGGTCGGTCAGTACGCGCACAGCATCCGCGACCCCGTGAACGGCTGGCGGCTGTCCGACAGCGGCCCGGCCTGATATCGATTGTTTGTTTATAACGTTCGCGCGCGTCGGACGCAATGCCGTCGACCGCTGCCACCGCCAGCAACAACAACAATAACAACAACCACAACCACAACAAATATACGATAAATTGTCACGGACGCCGTCACTGCTGGCGTCCGTTGGCGTCGTCGCTATTGCTATTGTTTTTCGCGGCCGGTTGCCTGTGCAACCCGGACGCCAAACGCCTGTACGACGACCTTCTCAGCAACTATAACCGTCTCATCCGGCCAGTCAGCAACAACACCGATACGGTCCTGGTCAAGCTCGGCCTCAGGCTTTCGCAACTTATCGAGTTGGTAGGTTCCAAATGCGCGAACCATGCGAACCGGTTTCCACATTTCCTAGATATTCGGGTGTAGGGGCAATTTGATCTCGATCCTTCGGAGGGCGGGTGGGTCTCCGTTTGGGATACCGGGATATGCAGATACATACTGGATACACGGATACCGGATCTTATAACTTATCGTAGTTTATATATATAATGGCATTGACGTGGTAATGTTAAGAACGACTGTCGACCAGTTAACAAATTCATAGTTATGTTTTTGTTAATGTTTTGACATAACTAGTCAATTTTGTGTACTCTTAACACATATTGGTTAATTTGGTGTACCTACCGTAGATTTTTAACTAGATACCTTGGCCAAACTTTACTGCTTACCGAATTATCTAGTTAAAAAGTCTATTTGTGAGTTATAAACCAGTTAATTCAATGTTAAGATAAATGAAAATGATCATTTATCTAGGATCAAAGATGTACAATATCAAAGATATTTTTCGTTTACAATTAACTTTTATTTTATTTTTATGAATAAAACAAATTAACGTATTAATAACCATATTCAGTTAAATTAAAGTTTTACCTTTAAACTTCCACCTATTTTTAAATTAGTTAATTGTACAACTAACTCTGCCCATCCTTGGTGGTATGATAGCATTTCATTATTGATGGTTATCGACCTATAAATAGAGTAATGTGCTTATAAGATGAATTTTGTTTCATTGGATAATTTAATGATTCTCCTAGATAACGCAATACATAAAATATCTCTCCACTATGAATAATAGTCACGATTTTAACAGCCATCTTGTACACTGTAAAGATTTTTGTTTGCAGAACTCCATATATGTACATTAAAACAGTGGCGAAGTCAATGACCCTCTCCTCCTTCATGTTTTATTTTTTATTTTAAGTTTGTTTAATCGATATTTTAAACATCTATAAAATAATGGAAATTCTAAATTAAATCGTTTTATAGGTACATCATTAAAAATAACTGATAAGTTGAAAAATTGAAATTGAAATATTTTTTTTTGACATCAAATTCATGATACAATACATGAATGAATATCCTGAATATTTTCACATCTTAATATTTTAATAGTGGGCGAGAATTTGTGCATATTATCTTTTAAACTCTTGTATTATAATATTATAAAAACAGACAACATTGATTATTATGTATGTGCTTAGGTATACATGTGTACGTGCATAAACGCCAAAATTATCTACGTGACCTTTCCTGGGGGCACACGTTTTTTGTTAGCACGATAAATCGTACGGCTTGGAAAATTTACCATCAACATGGATTTCATAAATTACGTACTAAATTCCAAGTTTAAACCAAAAAATATAAAACCACACTGGTTTTTATATATTCACATCGTTGTTTGCTATGCAAAACTGATACGCATCAAATTAAATACGTATAGTTGACCATACTTAGAAGCCGTATAAACTAACCCATACAATGTACTACGAAATGCGATCTTCAGCGGTGATTCATACCAATTACTGACCAGTATGCAAAAATCAAAATAAATCTCAGATTTTGTACATAATTCGTAGTATAAATAGAAAATGTGATTATTCATATAATAATTAATGAAAATGAAAATATAATGATGCAACAATAACAGTATTGTGTTACGTTTTATGTGTTATATAGAATCTCAAGGATCAGATTTTAACAACAAACGTATGGCTGGAGCACGTAAGTGATTTTCTATTATATTACTGAGGAAATTATAAAATATACATAGTTAATCGAATAACCAATATAGGAATGGGAAGATCACAAATTCCAATGGGAACCCAATGAATATGGGGGCGTCCAGGAACTGTACGTGCCATCGGAACATATTTGGCTGCCAGATATTGTCCTCTACAACAAGTTAGTATAATGATATACTTGTATTATACATTATTATTATTATATTATTATATTATACATTATACTAATTTGGATTTCCATTTTTTTTTTCTTTAACAATTTAATTATAAAATATTGATTATCTTATCAATTATCAATTATAAATATATTTAAATATATTTCTAAAGAATTCTCAGGTTTTTAAATTTCAGATTAATAAGTCAGACAATTTACCTTTTAATATTAATATTTAAAATTTATTTTTAAATTTTGTTATTTAATATATATTTTTAATTAATATTTTTTTTCTTTCAATCATCAAAAAATAAGTTTTAAATGCATTTTTATGGTGAACTTTTTCTGATTTTCAAGTAACATTTAAATTTTTGGACCATTTTTTGAAAACTTTTATGGAATTAAAATCCCAGCCCTAGTAATAATATATTCTTATTTATATGGAACAGTGCTGATGGCGAGTACGTGGTCACGACGATGACGAAAGCCGTGCTTCACCATTCCGGCAAAGTAATGTGGACACCGCCAGCTATCTTCAAATCTTCATGCGAAATTGATGTACGATATTTTCCATTTGATCAGCAAACTTGTTTTATGAAATTTGGTTCATGGTCATACGATGGTAATCAGGTAAATAAAATAAAGACTTTATTCCAAGGATTCTAATCATTATAATTATAGGCATTAATATTGTAATTTAATACGAACTTGTTCATACCTTAACTACGGTTACCAAATTTGTATTTAAGGTTATTTGCTAACAAGGATTTAGGATTTTAGGGATTTTAGAGAAGAGGGAGGAAATATTATGTATTCAATCAGTGCTTTAATTATATATCATTGACGAGGACGAGTAATTATCGAATAGTAATTATGGGTAGCATGGAATTTGTAAAATAGATTTTATAAGATATATCCAAATGAAATAAAATTACTACATATAAGTACTTCTTTTTTTCCTTATCTCTCAATTATTTGGGGTTTGACATCCTATAGTCCTCAACTTCCACAGAAATCGATCTTCCGCATCCTATTTACTTATACACATCCATCTCATATCACTCTCTTTTGTATAATAATATCCTCCATCTCCTTTTAGGTCTTCCTCTTTTCCTCTTTCCTTCAATATACATACCCTTTACTACTCTTACTGCCTTAGTCTCTCCCCTTGCCCGAGCCATTTCAATCTATACTCCCACCTTTTATCAACTATCGAAGCTACTCCTATACTATCTCTTATATACTCATTCTTTATTTTTTCTTATCTAAGTACTATACTATACTATACTCATCCACCTTAACATTCTCATCTCTGCTACACTCATTCTCTATTATATCTTCCTATCTACTGCTCAACAATCTGTTCCATACATCATTGCAGGTCTCATCACTGTCTTATCAAATGTACCTTTTATCTTAATAGGAATTCTTTTGTCACACAAAACATTTGATCAATATTTTAAATTTATCATACTACATCTTCACTCAACTTTATTTCCAGTCTTTCCCTATTATCTGTATGTTATTTGTCACCAAATTCGTACTATATATTATATATTCCGTTTTACCCCTGCATATTCTTAACCCTTTATCTGCTACATACGTAATAGTATGTTCTGTTGTTTGTAAAATCTAATAAATGGATTATCAACTTAATGATTATATCGAAAAATTAATTAGAATTAAATGGATTTAACCATGAAAATGTCTTATCTTTATTTCCCAACTTATGAGAGACGTTTAACGTTTTTCATTTTTATTACTTGACAAAGTGGTCAATGACTAATAAAATAAAAAATATATATGTAACGACTTCATATATAAAGCTATAAGATTATTTCAAAAATTACAATTACAATTCCTAAATTCAAAATTTTTACTTAATGTTTCGGTGATTAAATTAAGTCAAGTATTATCTGTATAGTTAAAAAATAAATAATGGACCTTCAAAATGTGATGTATCTATTTTTATTCTAAATTGTAACGAAATTTAAAAAACAGATTTAATTAAAAACTGGAGGCCCGAAAATGCCAAGATATTTTCAAAGTTTGAATTAAAATCGTATCCAGTTTTTTGAATATACGAAGAATAAATAATAATATAGTTTTAACGAACATATTAATAAATCTTACATTATGGTAAATCTAATATATTTTAATTCCGCTTGACATTTAAAATAATAATTATTATAGTTGAGTTAACAAAATTTGTACGAAAACACGTACATATTAATATATAACCGCAGTTCACTATATAAAAATTTAAAAAAAGTATAAGTCTATTAAAAATAACATAATTAATGATAATTTTGTAATAATGATTTATTGATGTGGACCTACCTATGTAAAAAGTTGCGATATTACATATAATAATATTATGATGATCGTAAAACAGTATACAGGTGTGGTTAATATAGTATGGTACATTTGTAATATAATCTTATTTTGACATCATTCTTAGCCTACATTTTTTTTTATAACTATACACACACATTATGTGAAATATATATATATATACTAATTTTATACGTATTCAATGATAACTACGATATAAAATTTTACAAGCCTATAGGTTAGTTCTTATTTCAACCTTTAGTGTTGATTACGTATAGGTATTTAAATATTTTTCAGAGTTAATACTTACATGTAATATATTTCGAAATTTATAACAGTTAAATAATATTATAGTGATGATTTTCGAACAAATTTGAGCATATGTAATATACAATATACATATGGTAAAAATATTACTTTCTTTGAAGTATTTGGGAAGGCATTTTTTAAACATTATTTATTTTGGCTATGTAGTAATAAGAACGGACACAGCTAGTAGGTGGACAACTGCATGTGGACTATATTTATTATCTCAATTTTGTGTTTCTAAACTTAAAAAACTAACCTCAAACATCGATAAACGATTTGTATATCTCGTTTTAAATAACTATTAATAAGATAATATAAAAAAAAAAAGTACGACCTTTGAATGAAGAGTCCATTATTGTAAATCGGTAAAGGTACGAATTTTCAATACGTTTAACAATAATTGAGAAATTTAGTAAATTACAAACATAATAAATATTTTATATTTTTTCAAATAATACGAGAACATATTTATTAAAACTATTCAACAGTTATAAGGTTATACAACTTACCTATAAATTATAACTATATAGTTATAGCAATACGTCGATCGAAGTTAATATTTTCAAAATGTATTTGGTATTAAGTCGCTCATCAGTTTTATGTATTTTAACTGTAGATAAACCTCAAGCACATTTCCCAACTGGTCGACAACAAAGTCAACTTGGGCATCGACTTGTCGGCGTACTATCCCAGCGTGGAATGGGACATTCTCAGCGTCCCGGCCGAGAGACACGAAAAGTACTATCCGTGTTGCGTCGAACCGTACGTGGACATATTCTTCAACATTACCCTGAGGCGGCGAACGTTGTTTTACACCGTCAACCTGATCGTGCCGTGCGTGGGCATATCTTACCTGTCCGTTCTGGTGTTCTACCTGCCGGCCGACTCCAAGGAGAAAATCTCGCTGTGCATCACCATTCTCCTGTCCCAGACCATGTTCTTCTTGCTCATATCGGAAATCATACCGTCCACGTCGCTGTCGCTTCCGCTGCTCGGAAAGTACCTGCTGTTTACCATGTTGCTTGTGGCGCTTTGCGTGGTGGTCACTATTATCATCATAAATATTCATTATCGGTAAGGAGTCCGAAATAGAAAATATTTGTAATCGTCGATGAAATTAACAGTTACTATATACGTCAAATAGTTAAGTTTAAAAATTTGAAAAAAATTTATTTTTTGAATACCTACTCGATTATAGTTGATATATTTCAAAATGTAAAAACGAAATGCTAAATATTTAAAAAAATGTTCGTTTACCGATACGTCATAATATTTAGTATTAAGTATAAAATATGTAAATATTAAAAAAAAATGTATGTATATTTTTTCAATATGACATCGAAATATTTCAAGGTGAATATTTCAGGTAAAATATTCAATGCTGGGCAATAACGAGTTAATAAGTTAATAGTTAAGTTAAAAGTTAAATTAGTTTTAAATTTTTAACTTAACTTTTTATATTTGAATTTTGTTAAATTATGTTATGAACTTAACTTATTTTTGGTTATATTATTTTTTAAATAAAAACGAGTTACTTTTAATTAAAACTCAGTTAAGTTAATTTTGAAATAATTGATACATTTTGATTTCATATTGTGTCTATTGTCAAAATGGTTGAATAAACATAAAGATCATAAGAATCATTTATTTCCCAAAAATATAAATAAAACAAGAATATCCATAATAATATATAATATATATATATATATATATATAATAATATCTCCGTAATATAAATTAAGGAATGTATTGGATTTCCCACCAATCAACAATATTAATAAGCAATTTCTATTTGTTTTAAATTTTTAATAAAAGAGTAGGTTTTTTCTAACTATTAAAACATTTTTGTGAACGTACTTGTTGTTAATTTTAATAATTATTATTATAAATACATTGTAGTATTTTCAAAAAAATTATGTTATTGATTTTAAGAATTTTAAAATGCTTAATGTTAAAAAAAAAACAGTATTTCCAAAAAAATAATCGATACTTAATTATACCCGTATATCTCAAATTTTACATTGACTCGTGCAAAAAAAAAAAAATTAAATATATTATTTAAGTTAATAAGTTATTATTTTAACTTAACTTAAATTAACCGAGTTAAAAAAAAATCATTAACTTGCCCTGCATTGGAAATATTTTGTATTTCTTATTCTAGTAACCCTTGTTTACCATATTATGCAATTACCCATTGTTAAGACGTGTAAATTTCGACAGGCAACCGAGTACGCACAAGATACCGTCGTGGATGCGGACGGTGTTCATCAGGGCATTGCCGAAAATGTTACTGATGAGGGTGCCGGAACAATTATTAGCGGATTCGGCACTGAAACAGAAACAGATGAAGACGTGTAAAAAGTTAAACCTAAATTTGGCCAGGTATGATCGCTAACCAATAAATAAAAAATGACCGATTTTTATGCATTTTTAGACGATCGTTTTTCAAAAATATTTTTATTTATTGAATTTTTCGTTTGATTAGAAGATGGTTTCTTATACAGACTGTAACAATAACAATAGTGATCACATTATAATATAATATATTAACACAAAATGTGTTCAAAATTACAATTTCAATTTATCCAATACGTGTTTAATTATAACTTATATAAGCATTAGATACAGATAATATAATAAAAACATACTAGCTATAAAATTACCTTAATTTTGAAAATTCAATTTAACTATCTAACCATATAGTAAATATAATAATATTAATGCTTGATACCTATAAAACATCCAGATTACGTATAAATAAATCGAGTACAATATTTGTATAATAAGTATTAAATATTTATAGGAGTCCACAAAATAATAGAAATAATAAATTTAATTATTATGTGAATAATACAGTTTTTAAGTTTTAAATTAGTACCTAATTAAGATACAAAATTAAAATTTTTTTTTATTAAATAACCTACTTAATTTTTTAATACTTTTTTTCCAACTTAAGAACTTACCAGTATTTAATTTGAATATATTATTTCCGAACAAAATATTATGATCCCGATTATGACTTAATGTATTGCTAGTGTATTTATCGGTAACCTATATCATTGATTATATAATCAGTGGATTTTGCTTATATTATGTATTTACGTCGAAGCAAATAATATTGGTCACACGGTATACTCGTTAACATTAATTTAATATCAGTAAATAAATATGTTAAAATAATAATAATTATAAAATTACGTAATAATAATAATAAAATAAAACAAAAATAATAATGTAAAAATATTTCACTTCTTTTATTTTAATTTATCATTTTATTATTATTATAGTTTATTTTATTTTCAGTATGTATTTTATATTTTAATATATTAGGAAAATATGCAATGTAGCATGTCAATATTTTTTGGAACGTGCGAAATAAGTATTATATAATATATTGAGTAAAATTATATTACGCCGTTTATTTTAAAATTATGATATTATTTCAAGATGATGCTTTATACTCGTATTTGAGTTAGTCTAACCGACTAAAAATATTGGAAATATACATTCGGAATTATAATTAAAAATGCCTATCTTATTTTTTTATTATTTTTATTTTTTTATTTATTTTTTTATATTTTTTTATATTTTGGTGTTGAGTTACTTGTAGAATTATTTATATATATATATATATATATATATATATATATATATATAATACGTAACTTCTAATATCAGAGTAAATTTATTCTATTACAAAATGTATAGACGAGATTATTATTTATGCTTATTTATTTTATTATTATCACTTATTATCATAAATAATCGGTTTGAATTATTGGGGGGGGGGCCTAACTTCAGTACATATTTACCAAGTAACAAAATTTTCTCGCTGCGCTCCAAATGAACGTTTTCCAACTTCAAAATGCATGTATAATATATAATTTAACATTACATATCATCAGTGCTTGGAAGGAATCCATTCAAAGGAACTTATTCCTTTCATTTCGTTCAATTTTCTGGAACGTATCGGGAACGAAATTCCTGTTTTGTGTAAAGAAACTTATTGGAATTTTATTCATTTTTAGTAGGAACATGAACGTTTATTTTCATTCTTTTTTTAAAAAAAAAATATTGTTTAAAGAATTTATAGAATTTAGTGAAAAAGTTTATAAAATTTTTCTTCATAAATGTTAAAATTATTGAACAATACAATTAAACCAGTAGGTAGGCCATAATATTAAATAATAGATAATATAATAAATAGTTATTGTTTTGAAAATCATAGTTTTAAAAACTGTCCAGATAGAGATGCTGGAAATTAATTATTGGTCCTCGGACGAATAGTGTATTATAATTATTATTATTATTTTAGATTTTAATTCTGATTTTTGTCACATCAATATTAAAATGCTATAGTAAATATTTAGTACACATTTTAAGTCTCTGTTTTGATCTGTTTAAAATTTATAACGAGTTTTAGTAATATTTTGTTACGCTTGAGAAAATTTCTGTGAAAATCGAAAAATGAGCACTATAGAGACTCAACTAGGTTCTATTTACTAAAATTTACCAATTCAATAACTAGATAAAAAAACTTTTTATTCTTCCAACATGGCAATATACATTATTATTGTTAAACCAATTGATTTCTTGCTACTCTCAGAATCTAAAATGTTTATATTACCAATTTCGACCACCAATATCCTACCCATGGTGCGAATTGCTTCCCTAACATTTTTAATTTTAAAAATAAAAGAAATGACATAAAACAAGGTGGATATATAAAAGTGTGTCCGATTTAAATTAAAAATAATTTTCTTTTATCACTGAAAATTTTTCAAATTAAAAAATTTTTGAGAAACGAAAAATGTTTCTTTTTTAGAAATTAGAAAAGGAACTATAGTTCCTTTCTTAAAGCTTGAAACAAAAAAGGATTTAGTTCCTTTTTAACAAAAAGAAAATTAACGTGAACTGTTTCCTTTTTTTTAAGAAATTTTTCAAGCACTGCATGTATATCTCATCACACATTACCATTGACGACAAACTTGTAATGAAAATAACTAATAAATCAAATCGTAACATATGAACATGATAAGTAAACAAATTTTAGATTACAAATTAATAAAAAATCATTTACTATTTTGAAACTATGAAACTTATCAAAATCTATTGTAAAATAACACTGCTTTTTTTGTTGGATACCTTGCTACTTATATAATATATATTTCAGCTACCCGTTTTTTGCCAACTGAACTTAATTTTGCCGACTGCTTTCTGAGATGGTAGGGAGGTGAAACACCCCCCAGCCCCCCAGCCCCCCTAGGGATGGCCCTGCACGTCGATAATGAATACAGAATTATTTATAGATTCAAACAAACAAACATATTCATTAACATTCCCATGTAAAACCAAACATTTTTTTTTCCAAACAAAATATTTTTACATCTTTTAGCAAAAGCCTCCATATAAATATAATAACTTTTCAAACCATTTGTGAGGCGGCTTGCCCTCGGAAATTTTCGCCAATGACTATGAAATAGTTTGATAATTGAAATAATTGAATGGTCATAACTATTCAAATAGTTCGACAAATACCGAATAGTTTGCTGATAGTTATCATGTATCTTATATATATATATCTGTAATGCTTTTTTTACTTTTCTTTTTTTCATTTTTTTTTTTTTTTTTTTTTTTATCCTTCCGTGCAGGCTGAACGCCGCGAGCGTGGGTGCCACGCTTAACGTGCCGCCGGCACCGATTGCGTCGCCGCCGCAGGCCGGCCACCGGTCGCCCACCGATTCATTGCGTCGGTTCGTGGCCGCCACCGGCCGGACCGGGTGCAACGGAACGGCGGCCGCGGGCGCGGCCAGCCGCCTGGTGAACGCGGCCGTGTCGTCCATCGACGACACGCTCAACGACGTGCCGGCCGCCATCAGGAAGAAGTATCCGTTCGAGCTGGAGAAGGCCATCCACAATGTAAAGTTCATACAGCATCACCTGCAGCGCCAGGACGAATACAACACGGTAAATCACTATTAATCGGTGTCAGTACATCCTTCTACGCGTCACGAGGCCTACAAGTACTTTCTACGACGGTCGCAATGACGAACGAATAGTTTAACTTTAACCAATACTCGTTCTGACATAACTTAAAAAGTTAAAGCTATTTAAAAATATCAAAAACTAAAAATGTCGTAACTATTTTTTCTGACAATATTTTACAAAAAGCCCATGAGGTTCACTCGAAATTATTCTTCTCGTTAAATTTCATAATAGGTGTTTAAGCTCTAAATCTAACCAAAATGCCGTAATTTTCATTTTGCGTTGTATAATTTTGCTATATTGCCAATTAGATGGACGGAGACAGAAAACGCGGGTATAGCACATCCTCTTAAGCGGTTATACGTAACTCGAACGTATATAAGAGTTTTATATAGTGTTCCTTTGCCTATCAGTAAGTGTCATCAGTAACATGTGAACAGTATAACAGTACCCCACAATCGGTATTTTTGACCGAATTTTCAAGAGTTTTATGAACTTTCAATCGTACAATTTTACCATTTTTTTATTTTTTTATTTTAGATTTCCAAACGTTAGTTTAGACACCTTGTAAGTACTTTTGTTCCGTGTCCGTCTGTCCCCCCGTCCGCCTGTCAGTAGTTATATAGTACCTACTTAGTTAGGTACGAGTTTGTCGATGCGATCACCGGTGCTTAAGTAGTATTCGTTTTGTTTATGTGTTTGAAAAATATTTTGGATTCTGAACAAAGCGAGAAATGTATTGGTTTTAAAACGAGATGTTTTGTTTCTGTACGATGTATGTATTGTATTGTAATTATATACACATTTTCGGGCTAAAGGATTAAAGTAGGATTTTTCTAGCCACGTATATTGGTTTTTAATTGGATGTTGGTCCTTAATGTGGCCTAATGTATTGATATTTTTTTTTAAATATGAAAAAAAAATAACACACCTTTAACGATTTGGCCGACTGAAAAGCTAAGATCTATATAGTTCCTTTAAAACGTAAATTAACACCCCCTCTTGGGCCGGCCCTGCACACCTTTAACACTTTAATCGTCGACTGAGAAAATATTAGGGAGGCATGTTACATCCCACCCACCCTCCTCAGTTTCATCCCATGTTGGTATTTTATAGAGGTTAATATTTAGATTTTCCAAGACGTTTTCAAAAACTATCTTTTACAACGAAAAGTAGTTGTAAATAAAAAATTAACAAAGAAACTAGTGGTTTACCGATATGGTTACCGATATATAGATGCTATATATATCATTAATTGTAACTATCAAAAAAGACGGACAGCTATCAAAAATTAAAATGCTTGAAACTTTAAAATTACATCAAATAATACTATAGTACTATGTAATGAACTATAGTACTTTGTATATCGGCGTTGAATTATTTATTTGCAATATTACATAATATCATTACTTATGTTATGTACACTGACGCTTTATTTTCAATTGTTTTATTGAAAGAATTTATTTATTATTGCTTTCAAATTCAATACATTCATCATCAGTATCCTACCAAACAGGCAAAATGCTTCCATTCAGTATTAATCGCTTTTTTAGACTATTGTTTAAAACACACTCCGAAACGGGGAATTTAGCACGGTCACATTTTAAGGTTCTGAGAGGAACAAGGAAGCAATTGATTTCATAATGATTTTTTTTCTGTGTATAACTTTTTTACCAGATGACCTGAACAAGTTATTATATAATATATTATATAACCAAATATTTACAAGTTTGACTAGTTTTCGATAGCAAATTTCATCTTGTTTCTACTTTACAAAGGTCATTTTTCAATTTTTTAGTGCACATGAAAAAACTATCAAATAATGATGAAAAAACGGCAATATTTTCGTCAAATCGAAATTATTTATTTCTTCGTCATTTCGAAACTAAAGAACTAAAATTCTTGAAATTTTCACCGAATGTGTAACTGTATACTAAATTTATGGAAATTAAGTTTTAAATTTTTATTTAAATATGGGCAATTTTTTGCCATTATAATTTTTGAGATATTTAAGTCATTAATAGGATAGTTTTTGAGTGTGAAGATCTGTCAAGTTTGTACAGTGTTAATTGTACCTTTCTTTAATTATATTTAAAAATCTTGAAAATCGGTAGTCCCTATTATTTTTATATAACCATTTTAATGTTTTTAACAAAATATTAGATTTTGAAAGCTGAAAATTGAATACATGATTATAAATACGTAATTCTAACTATATTATAGAAATCTAAAAAATCAGATAGGTATGGTCAATAATTTTTATAATAGCCATTTAAAGTTTTTAAACAATTTAATATAATATAATATTATATACCAACAAAATTGAATTATATAACATATTTAATATAAAACGTTCCATCAATGTATGGATTTATAATGTATACCGTTAAAAATGATAGATGCATACATAGGTAGCTATATACATATTTTACAAAACATTTATATTATTCATTAATGTTTTATAAAGATAATTTGTTTTAGTCAAACAGCTAATAAAATCGAAAACCTAATATATTAGCTAATAAGAAATTCAGTTTAATGTGTTATTTATAAATATAAAATGATTTGCCACGGGGGTAATTATATTTATATAGGGCATAGGTTTAGGTATATGTCATACTATATTTATTTTTATATAGTTTGTTAAATATTAAATACATTAAAGGAATATTGTTATCTCTGAAAAAGAAAATTATATTTAATATAAAACGTTTCTTTAATGTACAAATATAATATGTATATTATATACGATTCATCAAATTATAATATTCACCAATTTCTAAATTTACCAAACATACATTATTTGATATTGTATGATTATTATTTTAATTTTATTTCACTGTATCCTGTATGTCATGTGATTGTTTAATTATGTTACCATTATATAGGTAGAGAATTCTAATATACAACAATTAAATTATAGAGGTCATACAGTATTTTGTTGTTTTCAAAAACCAAAATAGGAACTAAACTATATATAAAATATATAATATTAAATGTATATATGACAAAAATAGTAATGTACTTATACTAAATCAAGATATTCTAAATAAATATTATATTTTATAATATAGAAAATGTCGCACTAAATAACATTTTTTTTCTACGATTAATCTTTTGATCTAATTATAAACATACATACTGAATAACATCACTAATATTAATAGTTATGCACAGTACACCAAAGCTACGTTCAGAGTAGTTTTTTTTTAATACATTACATCCACCAAGAGTATCCTATCTGATAAGCGAAGTGTTTCCAACCCTACTGACACCAGACTAGCGAAGTGCATATTTTTCAAAATAAATTGTTTTAATAAGATTATCGGATTTTTTTTTTTAAGAAATATTATTTCACCTGGGAATGTAAACGTTCTATAAAAAAAAATTTCGTAAAATAACTTTTTTTTACCTAATATACCCATTTTTATTTTATTCTTTACCTTTAAAATTTTTTAATCCTACATTTATTTATTGAGATATAGAATAGGTACTAAAAATGTCTACTTAGTATTCATATAAATTTAGTGATCTTCTTAAATTTTAACATATTCTCTGAACAATATGTTATTTTAACATTGTATCTTTATTTCATTTTCATGTGACGATTTGTTTACAAACTTATTAGGAATAATAATAATTGTATATGGTTATATTCATAGATCATTTAAACATTTATAGTTAAAAACAGATGAAATTATAATAATTATCATATTTTTGTCAGTTTTACGTAAAAACGTGTAAATGGAATTATTAATATTCATTAATTAAGAAAAGAATATATATAGTACGTAGTAAATCGTCATTCGTCGTACGTGGTTAAAATATCGTAGGCACTAAAATAGTCGACCTACGTTAAGAGCGTACAGTTATCTTTCGACCAATTATTATACATTTTAAAATAGCACATCATCCATTATACACGATCTAAAAATAATTTTAAAAACACAAAGTATACAATTATTATTATAAGTATATAATTGACCGAGATGGTAAACAGGGATTCTGGTTATGTAACATTACATTAAAGATAAATTTTAACTGTCAATTAAAATGTCATGTCCAACGATTGCTGGAGATGATGAGCGATTTCTTTATTGCATATATTAAATTTATTAAGACATAAACGCGTATCTATAATATATATATATGTGTGCATTCTTCAAATATCGAACACATATATTTGATTTAAATCTATTCGAATAAACAACTTGTCAATATTTAAATCAATTAAACAATATACGTATCTATATGTTAAATCAATATATTTATGGATTATATAATATTGTTATACTGTATATTATAAGTAATTCCAGTTTTTTCGATTATTCCTCAATTCCGTTTTGGAAGAGTATAAGAGCTCTAAATAGCTATGTCATTTTTTCTGTTGAAAATAATGGGTTTTCAACTAATGTGATTAAAATTTGGACAACAATAATACAATACTAATGCCCGTCAATAAATTTTCGTATACTTAGAACTCCTTTACTTGGGGCTAGAAAATAATTTCTAGAAGAGGGGAGGAAAAGGATACAATAGAAACGATACAGTGACAAAGAATCCCATGCAAAGATATAGAAACATAATAAGTGTATATATATAATTTTATATTTCTATCTATATCATCAACAGGCTACAAAATATAGATCAACGAATAATGAGTTTACGAATTTTTCTTTAGTTTTGCAGGAATGACTACTATGCACTCTTCTATAAACCCTATTGCCTGAGGTAAAACAATACATTTTATGTATTTTTATAGACAACTTATAAGATATAGGCTTACGAATTTTGAAAATTGGGCATTAACGCTAGTAAAAATGTTAAAGTTAAGGTAATAAGGTAATATACTTTTAACATGTCAACTATACTAATTAATAAGTCCTTTTAATTATTTTACGTTTTTACATCATTAACTAACAAAGATAAATAGTTTAAATCTTCATTATATATAATTAACTATTTACATTTATCGTATCAGGAGCTTAAGATTTTCGTGAAATTTTTTTACAAAATTCTAAAACAACATTAAAAAAAAAAAATGTGTGAAATAATTTAATTCACTACTTTTGAATAATTTTAAAGATTAAAATTGTATTATTTTGCATGGAAAATAAAAATCAACATATTTTTAACTTAGTTAAATTAATATTTTTTCTTTTAAAATTTAAAATGAACTATTATAAAAATTATTTTTTGTTAAAGATATTCATCTTTAAGTGAATGCCTTTGAATTCGTTTAACTCGCCTACTACTTTGAGTTTATTATTTCAATGTCCTGCCCACTTATGTCATTAAAAATTATATTGGTATTATTATAGTGAAAAATTTTATCGCAATATTGATAGAGTGTAGTCTCTTACACAGCTCCGTTTTAATAAAGTAATTATTGCCATTATTTACGTATATATATAATATTTTATTTTTTCTTTAAATACACTTATATTATAATTAAACTATACATAATACTATGATAATATCTTTTTAATAGACTATCATCATTTAATATCATTTAATATACACCAACTAAATTTATGTAATGAAAAATATTATTTTTCAAATTGAACTCAATTTTAACTATTCACCTATATAAGTATATTTACCATATTTTAAAATTGACTATTATTACTTATATTACTTTAAAGTTTACTTATGAACTTTATATTTATTAACTTATGAGTTAAATATAAATAAATTGCCCTGCCTTGTTGAAAATATGTGCGATAATACACAGTATTATGGTGTTGTAAATATTTAAATACCTATATAGTTATTATTATACGTCATATAATCTAAATGATGTGATTTTTTGATGTTTCGCAGGAAGATCAAGACTGGGGCTTTGTGGCCATGGTACTCGATCGGTTATTTCTGTGGATATTCACAGTTGCCTCAATTATGGGTACTATATTAATCCTTTGCGAGGCACCTGCGCTCTACGACGATACAAAACCAATTGACCGGGACCTGTCATTTATTGCTAGAAAACAATTTTTCCCGTCGTCCGACTATGAGTAATATGTATAAACAGTAAAACGAAATCAACTTGGTTTTAAGATAAATATTTGATAATTTATTGTTTAAAATTTTTTTTTTCGTAATAATTATGCCTAAGTATAATTAAGGCTCTTCGACATTAAAATATATATATACATATTGCACCATTTTACAATTTGTTGAAAAAATATTGTTATACAAATTATGTTTAACGTTCAACTTTATATACGCAGAGTTACATTTTAAGACCTTAAGTTTACGCGAAATAATAAAATATTGTATTTTAATAACATTAATTACTTCGGCTTTTTTTTTTTTATTTATTTATTTTTTTTGTTCTAATCGAATATCACGAAAGTTCTATTGTTTTTTAATTTTAGAAATGATTGTGGACTGTAGTGATAGAGCGTATATATTTAATATTTAAATACATTTCACTGTAGATTTTTAAAAATATTTCTATGTTCGTTGTGCATACAATTCAACAAAATATTATAATATTGTTAAACGTGTCTATTTATTATTTCGTGTTACACAAGACGGAAGAAGATAATATTGTAAAATTGTAACTCAATAAACGAAAGGTTGTTGTTTCTAAATAATATTTTGAATAACACACGATAATCGATTTTATGAATAATGTTATACCTAATATGACGAAATTATTTATGTACATTCATGCATTTATCTGTAAAAAAGTCGACATTTACGTTATCGGGAATTGAACATTACAATATATATTACAATATTTTCCGACCAAGATTAACCATGTTTGAATGAAATATCGTTGAAATAATCACAGCCGTAATTATAAGGCCACAATATGCAACAACTAAGTCGTGAGATAAAATACATAAAAATACTTTTTGTAATAAAATATTATATAAGTACCTAGTGTTGTAGACTTATGGACGGAATATATTTGGTTTTTAATGAATTTCGCAAATTTAATCAATTTTATAATAAAACACGCACATTTGTCGAAATGAAAAACCATTTTAAAATATAATATCATATTCATTTATAAGAAGTTTATTTACCTACAAGTATCATTTTAAATGTGTAGTCATTGTAAAAAAATAAATTATACAAAAAACTTGTTTTTAAATCTTTGAATTAAAACCTGTAGTAGGTATATTGTTTATACACTGCATAGACGAATGGTTTCTGCAGTACTTTCCACAATGTATAACCCAGTTTGTTTCATATTGTGTAAAAAATATATTCACGATTAAAGAATTAACTTTGAAAATAATATTTAACCTTCACTTTTGTTATTTATTTTGTTTTACTTTTTTGTTTTTAAAAACTCGATTTACATTTGAAACCATTAATTAAAAAAAAAAAAAAAAAAACAAAAAAAAACAAATAAATTAAACTAGGTAGATATAATTAATTTATGCGTAAATATTCTACATAGTTTTATATAGGTAATAATAAGTGCAGTGTTCTAAACTTCTATATTTTGTAACGTGATAGATAGTTAAAATTCGAAATAAAAATAATAGCTTAAAAACAAGTACATACCTATATATTGAATATAAATATATAGTTATAGTAAGTCGAAACATTTTTGGTTCAGCTAATATAAAAACAAATTTCGAAAATATTAGTCGACCAATGATTATTTCAATTTTGACATTTTTAATTATGTTTCAACTATACCTACTATAATATGTAACACAAAGTACGCGATAGGACATATAATGTATACTGTGTCACGCGTGACGTTGTTCAATGGGATAATAGGATATACAGTGGCTACTTAAACGCATTTAGTGCATGTGCAATATATTATTATATAAAAGAGAAACCATTTTTTTTTTCAGGGGTATCGTTTGAAAACCAAATATCCGTATAAGATCCTGTACGTACATATAACACAAACGTCGTGAGAAATATAGATAATTGTATATTACGATAATAATTTTAATTACTGTTGTAATTATGTATAGCTATACTGCTTGTCGTTATGTTATATATATATATATAGTTGGTATAATATCATATCATCTCCTGCAGGGTCCTTGTGGGACCACTACTATATAGTTGTTGATTCGTATGTATAATATGCGCACGCCACCGGTTCGATTTGCATATTTTTCACAATTATACTACCTTTTGAGTAGGTACCTATCTGCGTTTTCACTTTATTCTTTCGAAAATTACGCAGTCGTTTTCGTCCATATTGTTATAAAATCATTATTATTATATATGAGATAACGGACACCTGTGGGTTCACGCGTTTTCGGATTTGGATTTTTACTCGCCTATAATATAATAATAGGTATTAGGTTTATATTGTGATATTAGAATAATATATTATTGTCAGAATATTTTCACACCGTATTACCGAACATAACATAATTATTTTGTATATCTATACCGACTATAGGTATATACATATATATATATATATATATATATATATATATATATTATATACGCAATATTCATTGTACATATATTATATACTTTTACTGGACATATTATTATTATATAACACGCACACCATAGTCGCGCTTAAACACGGTGATAATAATATATAATACACATAATATTATGTTGTACCCAAGTATTTGGTATAATATAGCTATACCGAACATTCGTTTTCTTATTTTTACAAACGTCAATAATATTATGACCGTTCGGTACGAGTCTGAAATCGACGGTTAACGGGTCAACGAATGTTCGTGTAGTCGCATTGAAATTTTCACGATAATATGATGCTGGCCGCCGTCTCATATTAAATGAAAAATACTCACGTGTAATGAAAAAATAAAAAAAAAAATAATAATAATAATAATAATAATCATTTTTTTATTGCATTTACTGACGATAAGTATTTAGCCAATAACAAATGCATGAATGTACAATATTATGTATAAGTGTCTGTCAATATATCGTATGTCTAATTAATCAAGTACAATCAATTAGAAGATACACGCATAATAAATACATGTACGCAATATCAATATCGTTTTAAACACAAGTTACAATATTAATAATTATGGTAAAATATAATTTATTAAAAGTGCTATGTATTATATAATATAATATATAGTATTATATAATTACTATACACAAATATTTATTTATAATATAACAGGTAGGTATTAATAATAATAGGTACTTATTGTATTATATAACAAATCAAAAAAATTATCGTGTCTTATAATACTATACTCACGACAACTCATATACGTATACGATTTGTTCGAACGTCAAACGTATGAATATTTGTGATTATATTTGAAGTTTAATTTAAGTACTTTCAATACGCTCAACGATAGTCGTTAATATTATATTATAATAATAATTTTACATTTTTTCTTTTTTTTTTTATTAATATTGTTGAAAATTATTTATACAAAATATATTATATTAGATACATATGTGTTATCAAAATACATTTCGTAATAATATTATTTCAATAAAACACATATTATATATATATATATATATAGGTGTTATTATTGTTTTTAATAACCTAAAAAGATTCCAATGAAAAGTTATTGAATATAATATTATACAGGTACCTATGTAAGATATATAATTTAAAATTGCTTTTATTTTCAATGTTATTCACAGTACTACGATGAATGAAATTATTATAATACATTGTCGACTTACAGTAATCTTCTTATAATTAATGAAAATCACAAAACTAAACAAAATTGTTGATAGTGCTAACTATACATAATTGATTTCATGCATAATTTTCGCCTAGTTTTTGAAACCAATTATGTTAATTATTTAAGTCTTATAATTGACCGTCAAATTTTAATACTTATTGTGTTAAAATTTCAACGGGTGTAACCAAGATGACTTGACTAAATCTGCTCCCTTTTCACCTATCATATAAGCTGGGGCTACAGTGTGGGCACCAGTAATCGTCGGCATGATCGAACAGTCAATCACTCTCAATTTAGCAACTCCGTAAACCTGTAGATTTGAATTAACCACTGCGTTTCTGTCGGATTCCGGTCCCATCTTACACGTCCCAGCTTGGTGGTGCATTTGCATAGTCAGTCTTTGTACGCAACACGCCCAGTATAAGTCTGTGCCGTATTGTAGATGCCTACAACCTGGCATGGTTCGTGTGCTCAATGTAGATCCTATTTTTTGGAAAGCAGGCGTTTTGTTGAGTTCTAAAACCATTTTTATTCCTTCTACTATGCGATACAAATCAATGGATTTATCGAAAAAATTCGCACGAATTACGGGTTTTGAATGAGGATTAGCGTTTCTTAATCGGACCTATAACAATAATAATAATAATATTAATTTTAAATATTAGTGTTTTTATATGCACGTTATTTTTAATACGTACCTGGCCTCTACTTTCGGGATACATAAGCATAGTCCATATCGACCAACCGTCCATATTAAAGATGCCTTTGTGTAAATCGTAGTGAACACTATCTGGTATTGCCATAGACCTTCTCAATATACTATTCCCCAGACCTTCTTCGCCAGCCAGAGACATCGGTACGAAAATGTATTCAATATCTGGTATGTCCCCAGGATCTGTGTTGTATTTGGTTTTCACGTATCCTAGTCCTTCACAGCCCATGGTCGTGAGGAAACCAGTTCCGTCGAGGAAATTAAATGTCTCACGTATAATATTTTTAAAAATCCTGTCAGGTATCAATCCAATCGTTTGATTGACAGTAAATGCTAAATTAGCAAATGAAGGGTGTTCTTGTAAGTTGTCTCCAACACGCAAGTCACTTATGGTGTTTATTCCCAAAGGTTCGAGATGTTCTTTAGGCCCTATACCCGACAACATTAAAAGTTTCGGGGAATTAAATGCACCGGCTGACACTATAACTTCTTTTCTCGCCATCGCTCTCCGTCTTCTATTCTTTTTTTCAAATTCCACGCCCAGGGCGACTTTAGTATTTGGGTCGATCAAAATTTTCGTGACAAATGCTCCTTCGACAATATGCAGGTTTGTCAAGTTTGTTCGGAGATAAGCTTTGGCTGACGTTACACGTCTACCATAGTTTATAGTTCCTTGGATTGGCGCAAAACCTACGTGGCTATTTGGATCGTTATAGTCCACCACTCGTAGACCCACTTCGGGGGCCGATTCGAGAAATGTTTCCAACAATTTGGACCTAAATGGGGCATGGCTTATTGTCATTGGTCCTCCAATACCGTGATATGGTGAACGTTTTAATTCCGGAACAGTGACATCTTCATTTTTCAAAAAATACGGCAACACATCATTGTAAGACCAACCTGGATTGCCTGCTATCGCCCAACGGTCAAAATCTCTTACATTACCTCTGGTATATATATTATTGTTTATGATTGTACTTCCGCCGAGACCTTTGCCTTGTGGCCATACGCATTTTTTGTTCACATGACCCAGACAAGCATTTGGTTCTTCTTCGGTTTTGAAAGCCCAGTTGTAGTCTGTAAACTGAAAGTAATGTGCTATGGCTGGAACTGAAGTGGCCAATGACTCTTGCTTACCCGCTTCAAGGAGTAGGATTTTCCATTCAGGTATTTCAGCCAGCCTTTTGGCTACTGTTGCCCCTGCTGCCCCTGCACCGACAACTATGAAGTCATATTCGTCTAATATCGGTTTGTTGCCGAACAACGGATCTTCTCGGAAGGCTATGAGATTTGAGCGATAACGTTCGCCGAGGTATGTTAGTGTGTTCAGATTAATTAAGCCCAGACATTGTTTAATACAGATAAACAACAAGGAAAACGCTAATGTAACCGATCTATTTGTGACCATTTTACTGTGACTGCGATCGTTATCGGAATTGGTAATCTGTTCATTCAGGATACCGAAATCACTCTAAAATCAGTAAATATTATACAAATTAGTTAATTATAATATTATTCTATGATTAAGCTATCAAATTAAAATTTGGGTATCCCGGGTATATTGGGCGTTCGTTCGAAGTATAAGTAAAACGAAATTGTTAATTTTTAGATCATATGAGAGCATGCCTACCATTACCTACCATTATAAATTGTAAATACAAAAATTACGATAGGCATATTGCATGATATATAATAGAACTAACGACATTGAATTAATTTTTTTCTTGTAACCTTGTTGATAATTCCTATACTCAAGTGTGGAAAATTAACATACTAAGAAGACACTAAATATGCGTTTTAACGGCATTAAAATAAATTCTCGATAGTTTCTTGTTTCAAGTACAACTTCTCTCAAAATTATCATATGTAATCAGAATATGATAGATGAGAATGTTTACTAGGTATGGAAAAATATAGAACTTTTATTAGTAAAAATAGTTTTTTTTAATTTATTTTTTAAAATTTGTTAATTTGACAATTTTGAATCAGACATTTTAGATATTTAAATACACTTATCGTAAAAAAGGTTTATGGTCAGCCTTAGGTTAAGTCCTCGTCTAATATTTAGTGTAATTATTTCTCTTATATTTTATTAATAATTTTTGATCAAACTGAGATCAGAATGCTACAAGTAATTTTTGAACATATGTCGTGATTACACAACAGTAACAAGTGATACAGATATGAGACTATTTTTAGATTCCTTTTAAATTGTATTTTTAACACTATTTAATTGTTAAATTTTGGCATATGAATGGTATAAATCAAATACTGTAGTTTTTACGACTAAAAATGAGTTTATTTTTCTAACATACTTAATTGTATATGAACACATTGTAGTTATCAGGGTAAAAATAATAGTAAGTAAGTCATATATAAAAGGTAACATAATACTGACGAGCCATGGTTTTTTAATATCATAATTTAATAACGTTGAAATACAATATACCAATGCATCTATAATTATCAAATACCTAGAACTACTTAATCAATATTTATTACTTACATGTTGCGTGTTGTTCTAATTATATATTATACCTGTATAATAATTAGTTATAATAGGTATATATTTTATATTTTTTCGAAATATTATATTTGAACTGTTTCTAAAATAATGAAGGTTTATTTTCGTTTTTAAAAAAATATTCAATTATTAAATAAATACATTAGTATTATGTATTTATACGCATACTAAAATAGAAAATTCAATAATATTTGTCTAATACAATGATCCGTTTGCTATTTTAATTTCTTAGGTCATAAAATAAAACAAATATTATTTACTAGGTATATATTTATATTATGTTTTACTTTAGCTAATATTTATATTTTTTATGTATTTTAAGAACTTTGATAAATTTCATAATTGACTATAATCATAGTAGGCAGGGTTTGAAAACATACACAGAAAATAATTACTTGTAAAATCACCAACTAAATTTATAGGTAGTTAACAAATCTAACATTTGTTTCATCAACCACATTCTATCACAATAATATTATAATATTACATTTATTCAACAAATAATTTTAATTATTCTATTGGAAAAATATACGGTAAGTTGTTAACTTGCCACAAAATAAAATCTGTACATTCTTTTGATATATATATATATATATAGTGGAAATAATTGCAGTTTAGTGACCTTATGATGTTTTCATTTTTTTAAAATATAAATGTTTTAATAATATGTATACCTCTCTTACAATTGCTAAAAAATGCAATGGGGAATAAACTGTATGAAACTTGCATTTTCGAAAAACCGTAATTTCTGCAAAACGACTTTCAAAATTGTTGACCATCCTATTTGTATTATTAGTAATAACAATAAATAAATCAAAATAATTAATTTCTTGATAATGTTTTTACCTTCTAAAAAACCCCCAATGTTGACAGTTTTATTTATTTATTTATTTTTAAAATATGCGATTTTAAATTAAAAATGTTTTTTATAGATCTAAAAATTTGGCGGTCGGACTTGATTTGCATAGATTATGCACGGTATGATGTGCTCGTATAGCTAGACTAGGCTATCGGTATGTATAGTTCATGTTTCCATTTTATCAGGGTTGTATTTTTTTCATACTATTTTATATACCTATATATGTTATATATTATATGTTGATGTTTCACGACATTTTTTGGGATATTTTCGAGAAGAAAATAAAAATAATAGGTACAGATGACAGTGACGTATATGTACTCGTATATTATGAGTCCGTGTATAATATGTATATGTACGAATAAAAAAAAATAGAAATTACATAATATAATTAATTAATTGTTAAAAACTACTTTTTTGATACGAACACAAAGCATAAAGTATGTAATTTATGATAATGTTCAAACATGGTAATGTCTATAAAAATATTTATGTACGACAGTCAAATGTTTATATCAATAAAATAAAATTTTAGAATATATTATATAATATAATATACCTATATATTTAATATATTTAAAAAAAATATAACATTTTAAAATTTAAAATTATATCAAAGGAAAACAATATTTTTATAATTTAGGTATTTTATTTGCAATTATTGTTATAACTTCCAAACTAAGTAAAATATAACATTTCTAATTATTAAAATAAAATAAGTAAAAAGTTTTTTCAGTTTTTTCCATACAACTTTCAAATTAAGAGGAACATTTTCTTTTAATCTTTTTAAATTTTAGCCTTAGAATTATTTAGAGAAAAAAAAGTGAAAAATTCATGGGTATTTAAACTGCATTTGTTTCATATTTTTTTAAAACAATATTTATTTTATATTTTATATATTTAATTAATTTTACATAAATGATAAAATTTTTTTGTTAAATCTGTTTTACTTTTTGTGACTGTTGATATTAAACATAATATTAGAAATAGACAATAGAAAAAATAAACAAAAATATTTGCGGCCTATAAAGTGACCAGAATTATGTTGATTTAATCTATATATTTATCAATATGGCGTATGTATATTTTTCTTTTTAGATTCTAAAATTAAATTAAAATCGAACATGAATAAAAAATATTTTTGTAGTACAGTGGAGATACGATTTTTTATTAGAGTAATATTGGTATATAATTATTATATTATAACAGTATTTACTAGTATAAATGATAAAAATCCGATATTATTGTACTTTTTCCATATTCCATTATTTATTGTAATACATACTTTATACATTATAATATAATTTTACTAAATATGCAATATTATCTATCCTACTGTTGTATAAAAATTGTGTGTTGCATTTAAGATTTTATTGTAAATTATAATTAAAAATAAGAAATTTAAATAAATCTTTATGATAATAAAGAATAATTATTATATAAATTATAGAATAAATTGAATAAATCTTTTATTAAAACTTTATGTAGTTTTATTTGTTAATATATTTTCATTAACACTACTCAATATTGCTTAATAAATAGGATATTCAAGAATTTCTTAAATAGTTAAAAAAAAATTAAAATTGTAAAGGCATTAAAAGTCAAATAATTTTGATGTTCAATTTATTTATGTAAGTAAATATTAATATTTATAGGAATAATATATTCTAAATATAATAAAATTGCATACCTGAAAATCAGACGAATAATATAATAATAAATGCACCATATGTCTGCACTAACTGAATAAAATCACAACTGATATTCATACTATGTGTGTCTGAGTTTAATTTTTTACGTTTTCTGATATCAAATTACGAACACTTTTTTTGTTTGTTTTATTTAACATCGTTGTTTATTTTTATTTTTTAATTCACAAATTGCATCCATACCTACATTGTTATAGAATAATTGTAGGTACTATTATAACAGTGACAATGTGCTTAAGTGGTGAATTTATAATTTACACTAAAATATTTTAAATTCTTCATAATACTTTTTTTTTACTTATTTTTTACATTATTTTTATTTATACATTTTTGGAATATTCATATAAATACTGTTAAAGATATACAATTAATGTTAAAAATAGATTTATTTATTTTGATCAAACACTTAGTTATCTAACTATTTTAAATTACTGTTTTTACAGTTAATAGTTTTTATTATTACTCATTAGTAGGGCTTAAATTTAAAAAAATGAAATTATTTAATATTATTGTACATTTAAACGTGTTTTTTTATGTTGAATGTTATTAATTTTTATATGGTATTTAATAATTACATTTATTGTTATTAATTATTCAAAGGTTATCTAACGTTTAACGGTTTTTGTCATAAAGTTTTGTTTAGTTAGTGGTTGATATATTGACACTAAACAGGGGTTGACTAGTAATATTACTGCACAGTCTATCAATAAAAATCATACTTGAATATAAGCGAGCTCTCTAGTTACAAAAAATAAAAATCATCATATTGCTTATATAATATACTATATTTTGTATATAGAAGAAAAGAATACGAAGTCCAAAAAACAGAGTATTAGAGAGTTGAATGAAGAAACTGTTGTATATAAAGAGGATACAGGAGATCGGGTGAAGTGGAAACTAAGGACTATGGTGATTAACCGCAAATTTTTCAAAGAATTGTTGAGACTAAGGAGAAAAAGAAGGCTTTATTATATAATAAAAAAAGTAAATTTATTTAAATTCAGAATATTTAAGAGCTTAAACTACTGACAGTTGCATTATGAAATATATTATGAATTGGTATTTAGTAGGTATTTCATTAATAAATATTACATAACCCTTTAATAAATTTAAATATTATGTAAAATGCTAATATTATTAGCCGTGTTTTATTTAAAATAAAACATCTTATACTTTAATTTAACTCATAATTATTATGTTCTGCGATTTTATGAAAAATGAACTTTTTGGTAGATATAGTGAAAAGTATCAATAAATCGTTAAATCATTACAAAATATTGTTAAAAATAATATCATACTTAGTAATAATAATAATCTAATAATATAATAATAGTCTATATACATTTTTTATGAATATTTAGTAATATTAAAAAATAAAATTCACTATCTATATTATAAGACGGAAAACGTTTTATTTTTTAACGATACTGTCACAATTTATCGTTTTGGCTTAACACATATTATGTTTAATGATACGTTTTATTTAGTGATATTCTAAATAGTTTGATTATCGTTTTTCGTTTATTGATTACATTTAGGAATAAATTTTCGTTTTAAACGTTATGAATAACTTTTTTAAGCCTTGCGCATTACGTAGTTTTATATTCGCAATAACGCACTTCAACAACAATGCAATTTACTTATACTCGTGTACTCCGGAAGAGAATACGTAGGAATTCAAAAATTCTAACAGTTTTGAAAAAGTATGTACTTTTACTATTGTGAAATTCAGTATTAAAATATCATGTCATCAAATAGGTACCTACTGAAAAAAAATACGTACACCTATGCATTATTTTAACATTCATAATTATGATTCCCATATGTTAAATATTAAATGTTTGTTAGTAAATTTCTAGAATAATGATCACCATTTCCAATTAGTATATTAAAGCTATGGTTTTGGAATGTGCCTATATACATAATATTATGCGGTTTCCATAAAATGTGTAATTCGTTTTCGTTTAAAAAAAAAATATATTTCCCTCGGATATTATATACATGTGTTAGCCGGTCGGATTTTCAGGTAGGCCTATAATAAGCATATCACAATTTCGTTAAGAGCCACCGATTAAAATGTACACACATAGGTATATATATTTTAGAAAAATTTTAATATACTTAAAGTATTTGCCGTTTGGTGTTATATATTGGGTTTTTTTTTCATTCAACTATATAAATTATAGTAGGGATAGTATAACTGCGGCATACCTATATAGTCTTTGAACACAACATATAATATTATGTCTATTAAACATAGTTATTAACATTTACTAAATACGTTTATTTATAAGTTTCTTCGGTAATAATTATGGACGTATAAATACTTTATAGTCAGTCTTACGTGTGCAATTTCAGCAGAGCCCTAAGGTGGAATCGCCTTTCCCGCACGGTGCGTATAATATTGTTCTCCTACCTCTAATGAGAAATACACGAACTAAGATTTATTTTCTTTTTATTTAATTCATGAGTCATATATATATATATATATATAATAACGTGTTTTTTTGCAACGATATACAATTATTATACATATTATAAGAAATTTACTTTCGTGTGCTTTGTCTGCCGTGTGACATTTGCAGTCAAGTAAACTTAATATTATAAATATCTATAATACATTATATTATTATTTTTTTTTTCCTACGATTTATTCAATAAGTATATCTATTTTATGTAAATGGTAGGCACCTACTAACATAAACAGTTGTTCTATTAACACGTTTATACAAAACTGTTGGTTTTTTTTTTTTTATTAATACATATTCATACATTTTGTTGACTTTTGATATAATTGATTATTATTATTTATTTATTTAGTATTGTACTTTATCAGAACTGCAGTAGGTACAATATTTTGTTACGCGTGTTTAGAAAATTCCGTAAAGAATGCGTCCAGCAGAATTATTGTAATAAGATATTTAATACTTATATAGATACACATCGTGATTATAAAATGAAAATTGAGTTTCCAATATTAATACAAATTGTACAATGATTGTTATGCAATTAGCTTGTTTATTATTTAAAAATATTATTGTGTAAATTTAAAAATTATTATGAGTTTTAAAATACTATTGCGTAATTATTATACTTATTGTAGTCATTTTTGGCATCAACAATACTATTTTTTCAAAAAGGAACTTAATAATAATATATATGTTGCTTATATAAAACAATATCCGTAAACAATTTGCATATTATAAGTACGTACCTGACTTAAAAGTTTAAAACTTTAATTTACATCCATTAACTAAGAGTTACGCACAAATATATCTGTTCAATTATCAATTAGGTAATATTTGTTCAACGATAAATAATAGTATTAATTATTGTATGAATATTAATATTTATAGTAACCGAAACATATATAGATAGATTAGATAGATAGTATATAATAATGCCATCGTTAAACTATATAGAAGAATTGTAAATTCCAATGAATTGTGGTTGGAGGACCAATTTTATTTGCAATCATACGTAGGTATAAACATTTTGTCCTGATGTTTATTAATTATGTTTATAGAATGGTTTTACCTATATGTTATAAATATGTGAAAATATGTAAATATAATTAACAAAATAGGTATTACCGATCAAATATATGTATATATGTACTAGAAAATTTTATTTAAGTTGATTTTTAAGTAATGCTATACCTACCTAGTATATATTTATTAATATTTTCTGTAAAAAATCACAAGTTCACTTAAATATCAAATGTTATCAACAAATTTTTTTTTGATTTACTTTATTATTAAATAGGACTATAAAATTGTCCATTTCATAGTTTATGTCAAATACCTACGAATCAATTGCAAATGTATATGTAATATTGTATAAAATACGTAAATGATAGGTAATTATATCAAATTGTGTATAAATACATTATAAATAATAATAATCTGAATTGTGCACAATATTTATCATTATAATATAATATAATATATTATAATATTAAATTATAATATATATAATATTATATTATATGTACATTTTACCGATGATTTTTTTTACTGTACATTTTTGAGTGACTCGTCATTTTAAATGTTCTTACTAGTGTAATAATTTTTATTTATCCTTATAAAGTGTATAACATAATGAATAATAATAAAATCAATAAAATTTCTCTTTCCTGTGAAAAAGTTTAGGAGTAGATAGTAAAAATGAAATTTTTTTTTTTTGGTTTTTATGCATATAAATGACAAAATAATTGTGAAAAACGATGGTGAAAATGAGGTAACATGCAAAATTCACTTAAAAAAAAAAAATATATAAGTACCTTTTAAAAAAATTACCAATTTACCGAATTTTACCGGTAAATTCCACATCTCTATATGTATATTGAAAATATCTTATTCAAATGAAAATATGTAATTACATAATATAAATCCATTCCATACTTATAATAATGTGTTATGTAACTAATTTTGAGTTCTTTACATGAGTATAGATATTGTGTTTCTTATGCATTACATAAGTATATTCGATATCTTATAACCACATTTTTTTTGTCTGTTAGTTTGTTTTATTGATTTATTGTTAAAGAGATACTATAGTATACACGGTTATTAGAGACATTGAAGATTTTACGTTCAACCGTCCTTAGAATTTATTAATCACAGTTACTGGATAATTAGAAACCGGATAATCAAAGAGGCTAATTAGTGTATTTTTCTTTACGTCTGTCCGTCTGCGTCCTTACAATTATTTCTTACTGTGGTTATCAATATAAATATTTAAATATTTATTCGGAATATATTTTAGTACGAAATATCAGTATATTATGTGATATTCGTGTCATATACTAATAAGTAATCATATCGTTGGACTTTATTTATTAACTTCCGTATGTTAAAAATTATAACTAAAAACAATTATTTATATACAATTCTAATGAATTAATTATTGTTATTATTTTAAAAGTCAACTAAAAAATATGTTCAAGAATGGGGATTTTAGTATTTTATACTTACTCGTACTTTATTTCAATAAAAATATTAAGTAGCGATTAAATATATATTATTATTTAATAATTTATTGAATATAAACAGTTATAAATGTTCGTTAAGGAGGTTTCAATCACTTTTGATTCTGATCAGAAAGTTTATATACTGGAGTCGGACAGCAAAACATAAAATATTTACTTTCAAAAGAATAACTGGGACGTTAAACGTATATATATATAATATACTTTATTTTTTTAAGAAATAAAATACTTTTAAAAAGTAGATATTCAATACACTGTGTTAAATTCATTTGAAATATATTTACCTATTTAAAAATAATGTATTAGGGTATATACAGAAATACTGCACATAAAATATCACCTACACCCAAGTCTGCTTAAATACAGAAAAATTTATATTTTATTAATTACAATTATAGATATAAGTACCATAAAATACAATATCTATTATAATATGTAACTCGTAACATTATTATCATATCATAAACTAATTTTATTCCATCGAGAAAATATATACTTAAACGATTGTCTCACTACATAGTACATATACACAACGCATTACTATTATTACCTACTGTCTATTACACCGTCAACCATCTTCACTAATATTAAAATTTACCGTATTAACTTATTACTAAATACTATTATATATGCATGGAGATTCGTAAATATTAATACTTTTATAGTTCTATAGTTATAATCTAATTTTAAAGGCTATTATTCAATTAAATTGAATTTAGTCAAAACCTTTAATTTATTTGTGGAAATAAATGAAAGTAAAAGAACTACTATGCGTTTTGTTTACTTATTACATTTTATTTTCATACTTTTTGAAACATTGAAAATGCATGTCTATATATTAGAATTATTAGACTCCAACAGTACTTTTATATAGAATTTATTTTTTGAAAATGCCAAGTATTTTTATCGAAAAGTATGCAAACTTACTCGACGATTTTTAGAATCAAACGTATTATTGTTTTTTTAATTTTAGACAATAATGTAATATCAAATATTTTTCTTTATATAATCGTTACAGTATATATATATATATTAATTATTATTCAATATAGCGAACATTAAAACGTATTTTTATTTTTTTTTGGTAATATTATATAATAACATGATAGTAGTAATAGTAGTAGTATCATAAATATGTTTGTTACCTATACGTCGTTCTACATAATATAATTATAGTTTATTTAAGCATTACAAAATCATCAAGACCTTCACATTTAATATACTCATCAGGATATATTATAAAATAATCATATTATTATATTCACTCATAAACTTGTAATTTTTAAAAAACAAAATAGGGCTTATAATTTTAGTTACATATTATAATATTATACTTGTATGTTCGAATAATACATTAATACATATAATTACGAGGCATCTATCAATCTTAAATATTAACCGACTATTGAACAACAGTGAAGCATCGTAATATTTTGAACCATGGCACCATTTTTAAATTCACTTTTACACGTACAATGAACTACCGACCTATTATATCACATAATATGTTATAGGTTATACATATTTTATAGGTTCTGTGTTTGAACTGACATTATATAGTATGGATTGCAAAATATTGTAATTTTCACTGTACCACCGGGCTTAAACATACGCATACACTAAAACCTCATCGTGTTTCCTATAAAAATTCCTTTGTAAAAACGAAAAATGATCATAAACTCAATATTTGAATTCTGTTTGTTTTTTGTAAAGGACAATACTATTCGAATAAAGGAAATAATGTCATTTTCTCTCAATTAAAACGCAATATAAAATGTTCTGCCAATATATTAGAAATCATTATAATATGAACACATTTTCTCACTGCCGCTACTACATACGTACCCGTACATAGAGCAGGTACGGCATTTAATATATTTATTCATACCATACACGGACAACGTCGTATATGTGAAAACTAAATTGAATTTATACGCTAAAATATTATTCGAATATCCTGTAAGTCTATTCTAATTTTTATGGGAATGCTGCAAAAAGTCGATTAAAAAAATTGCAGAAAGAAGAGGAACGCGGGTATTTGTATTAATAAATACCTACCTACCGTATACTGATAATATTGATATACTGAAAGTTTATCTGAGAATTGTTATTTACGTACTAGTTACATATTTTATCAAAATAAATATTTTATGAAAGTAAAAACCGACTCTTGTAAAATAGTAAAAATAAAATGTAGGATACTGATCGTGGATACCTATATTGAATTTTAAAATAATGATAAATCATTTATTTGGATAAAAATATTCTGAGCCAAACTTTAGTATATGTAACTTGAGTATTACTGTCGATTTAAATTATTCATTGACTCTTTTATTAGATTAAAAATGCAGTATCAGACTAATAATTTTCCGTTAAAAAAATAAAATTGAAAATTAGGTACTAAAAATTTCAAGTCTGTAATAAATCAAATATTCGAACACATTTTCATACCAAAATAATACACGTCAAAAAAATTGAAATGCATTTTGAAAAAATTGTTGTTTACCGATTTTTTAGATTTTTTTAACATAATGAAGTATTTTAAATATTGTATAAAATTTTTAAGTCTTAAGATCTAAAATTAATAATTTTATGACTAAAAATTTTAAAATTTAAAATTACTATAAATAATTCAAAATTTTTTACATTGGTTCTATAATTATATAATATACAAGTACGTTTTATCTGAAAACTTTAAGACTTTATGACCATTATTTACGGAAGTACATTAAATATATTAATGAAAAAACCATATTTCATTTAAATAAAATCGTGCTTTTACCGTTTTTCTTTACTTTTTGGGTTGTTTTTGTCTTACACATTCATGGAAAAAATAAAAATAAATTATCATATTAGAGTACCAATAAGAAAAAAATCGAATTTTACGGATGGATACAAATAAATAATACCACGAAGGCTTATTGTAGATAAAGGAAATTACTTAGTTCCCGATAAACAAAACTAAAATATCATAGTTATGTATGGTTTTTATTTTGATTATATAAATTATGTTGTTAATTATTAAAAATATTCAATACTATCTCAAGCAAGGTATATTTAATTAATTTTCTGTTAAGTATCAATTTTTTTTTTATGGAAAATATCGGAATTTTGTACCCGTCAATGTCTTTTTTTTTATATTCAAGATGTCACTCACTAATTATTATCTATAGTAAATAATCGATTATTATGAAATAGCAATCTATTTTTAAATTGAAAAAATCATTGTAGTAGATATGGTAATTAATTGTCAAAACAAATAAGATAGGTAGCTACAAAATTTAATTTAGAATATAAAGATAATATTATTAAATATTAAAATAAAACTGCAAGAGGAAGGATTTTTCATATGTTATTATATATACCATAATATTATTATATAAATAAAATAATTTAATGTCTAATATTTTATATTATTTTTAGAAATAATTCATAGAAACGTATTTATAGCCTATTCGTTATATTTATAAGTAAGCATTATACAAGGTACCTATGGAATCCTTTTAAAATAAATAAATTAATAATATGATTTATTAACTAGAATAAAGTTTTAAGCGTAATAATATATTTTAACTATATACCTAATATACCTATTTAATAATATATTTTGAAATACAGTTCGCCTAACTATGAGTTAGTAAACATAAAGTAAATCGGGTTATCCTTGGAATACATTTTTCAAAGAAATTTTATTTTGTATGTTCTGTGATGACACGTTTTATTTTTAAGTATGTATTTTTTTTTTTATGTAAACAGGTAACACACGATTTATTAATGTTTCCAAACCAAACTTAATATCTCTTTTTTTTTTTTAACTGATTATTGGTTTTGTATATTAATAGTAAGATATACAGGCCTTCAAAAATTATGGAATATGCCATTAAGAGTTTAGCATTTAATACAATGATTCAAGCGATATATTTGTTATTGTCAATAATTAATTTATTCTAATATTTTTATGTATGTATACATACATTTTTCTAAGTTAAATTAAATAGAGTTAAAGTTTTCAGGTGAAGAGATTTCTGGTAGCAAATTCGTTCAAGCTGGTAGATACATCAAAGAGGTAATTTTTTTATTTTTCCAAGTTGTTTTTTTTAACATAAAGAAAAACTACAGAAAATCTCCAAAAAATTTTATAAATTGGAAATTATAATATCAGAAGCAAGCTTAAACTATACACTAAATATTTACAATATCACTATGTTGATAAGGTAAACATTTTAAATCTTTTTACCATTTTTCAATTATTGTCATAAAATATCATATTAAATACTAATTTATATATATATACTTTTCCGTTACAAATTATTTGTAGATAGTATTTTAAAAACCGTCAGTTTTTGATTTTCTCAGTAGTTTTAGGAAAACTATAAAAATAATGTTAAATACATTTATTTTTTTTTAATCGGAGAATAATATACAACTATCTTCACACTGAATCGTTCTATCGAAAGAAATGATTAATAAATTTAATACATCCATTTCCAGTAGTCTATCCGATGAGCAAAATGTTTCCACTTTTTTTTTTTAATTGACTGTTTTTTTAAATAATATGTTTGATACTGATATGTAGTATGTACTAATGTGATCAAGAAACTGTATTATGAATGTTACGGCATTGGGTGGAGTTAGGTTTTTTTTTAAAGGTAAAAATATCTTCAAGACAAAGAAAAAATATTTTATATCAAATATTTTAGTAAATTGTTTAAACCATATATATGCCCTAAAACAGTGATAACTATAATATGTACCTATAAATAGAAATTATCGTCCTTGAAATTTGCCAATAATAATTATTCTAAATGTTTAAAAATATATCCTAAATATTTAAAAATAAAAAATTATGTTTATTGAAATAGTCGATAATTAATTTTAGCTACTATAATCGTTGGTATTTATTGAAATTTAATCCGATATCAGTGCTGATTTTGCATATCGATTAGTCAACAATGATCTTAAATTTGCGTTACCTTAATCTTAATGAAAAACAAATATCTAGGTATATGATAATATTAATTATATTTACCAAAACAATTTTCATTATTTAATAATGATATTACTATTAAATAATTTTCCAAGTAACATTGTACCTACCATACTTTTCGATCAAAATAAGTTAATGATTTATCTCTGATGATTTTTTTTTTATAGTTAAAGTTAGAAAATAGAGATTAATCTATTGGGGTAAATAATACAAATATTTTAGTTAATTTTAAAGTTCTATTTAATTTCTAGATTTAAATTACCTACATTTATGCAAAGTCATTGAAATCCAATAATATTGAAAGGATAGTTATAATTACTTATTACTTATATACACATAAAAAAATTACTTAAATAAATCGCATAAAATCTAATTTTTGATATTAATTTCAAAATAGTAGTTTCAATTACCTTTTAGTAGGTTTGCAAAGTTTTGAATTTATTAAGAATAACAATAATAAAAACAAATTAAAACTTTGAAAAGCTATTAAAGTTTAACAAAGTAATATTGAAGAACTTAAATGTTTTATGAAATTAATATTTCGTAAATATCAAAAAATATATTTGGTTACAAATAATTTAGAAAAAAAAAAAAACTGAACTAAAAACTACAGATTTGTGATGACAGCATTAATATGTTATCTATACCTACTACTGAACTTATGAGACATACTGTACATAAGTTTGTAGTGCTATCAAAGGCCATGTTATCATGTTATCCTACTATTAAGATTTTTTTGTTGCACGATATGAATATATTTACAAAATAATGTTATCAAATCGTTTTATCTAATATGTGTATTAAATAAATAAATATAAAACGAAACGAATCAAATACCAATAACGATTCCGTATATGATCCGAATAATTACTAAGTTAATTTTAATATATTTTTTTGTATACCCATACGTATGTACTTTGCTAAATATAAGATAACTAAAAGTTGATTTAATTTGAAAAAAAAAAGCTGTTAGACGTATAATTCTTAAGGCTTATTAATTTTTATTATATACAAATATATATATATATATATATATGTTTGTATTGGTAATTTAAAAAGTAATGAGTTAAATGTACTCTTCTTACATTTACGTATACTTTGTACTAACGCGTAAGTTATATATTTAAGTAAATATAACAACAATAAAGTACCTGTCTGTTTTGTTTCGGATGAAATATGTGACTTGAATTGGCAACACACCGCGAGTAAAAACCGTGAATACAATATACGAACTCAAATAAATTTATTACTATATAAAAATTGAAAAAAAAATAAAAAATGAACGAACAAAAAACAAATAAAATATAAATAAAACGTTCCTTTTTAATTCGCAATTTAAAAAAATATATATTGCATATCTCTCGCGACCAAACGATTATCTAAACTATAAAGCGCTACTATAACACTAACCGGTTACTGAATGCGTTTGATAAAAAAGAAACGTGGTCACTGGAAGTGCTGAGGTTCCTTCCTCGCGATGTGTTGTAACGAGTGGATAAAATTCACTAGCTGGGTCGCCTTATCTAATTTATAATTTCGCTCTTCATTTTCTTCCCACCATAAACAAATCCCGAGTACCCAGTTTTTCGTTAATGCATTATTACATAAATGATTATTGTTTTTTTTTTCAATTATTTTTTATGTACCTATATGCAAATTCAATTAACAAGAACATTTACGTGGTTATTAATATTTTGTTCATGTTTCTACCTATTTATAGTATATCGTAAAATATCGTTAAATAATAAAAAAATTGTACTAATTATTTAAAATCTCACTTAATTATCCTGCAGCTAATTGAATTCTGTGTTTAATTGAACATTATAATACTGCCATATAATGAATTACGGCAAAAAAAAAAATTACATTAAACCTGCAATAACATATTGTTATTGGTATATAATGACAAATAATTAAGTTGAATTTTTCCATTATAAAACCTGCACTTTTTGATTGTTTAAAATACAACTTGTTATGCAAAATGAGGTAGGTACCTGTATTCTTTATTTAACTGTTTGCACTTGAAATAAGTAATTTTAATAAATATTATTAACATGAAAGTGCATCATCGATATCAAATTTTTTCTCAGTTTATTTGACAACCTCAATAAAATATTTTAGATATAAACCAAATATGAAGTCATCGCTAAAATGTCAGAAAAACATTTATTTGATAACAATAATTTTAAGTTTAATGACGTACAAGTTATCAATAAATACATTTGACATTATAGCTGTATTATTATATAATATAATTTCTATTTCTATTTTTTTGTGCCAATCACCTACATTTTTTAAAATTTTCATAAAAAAAAATAAAATTAGGAAAAGTTTCTACTCATGAATAATATTGTAAAAATAACATTATCGAGATTATCATTGAGTCACTGAGTATACAGAAATATCGAAAAACCTATCCGTAGTTATTAATTTTATAAATCTATGAAATATTAAACTTACTTAACACTTTGTTAGTCACGCAATATTCTGTATCAACAGCATTCGGTCGAGATACACTAATTTCCCCCCACTGCTAATTTTACCCAATACTTGATGAATTTTTCAATATTTATTATTCTAAGTACGACATTAGGTATACTACAACACTTTTTTAGAATAGAATAGTTTTTAATTTTTTCAGAAAAAAAACTTGTTGATTCCTTTTTAGACAAATCTTATATTGTCCTATTTTCAAAAAAAAAGTCTAATTGAATTTTTTTATGTTAATATAATTATGACATATATAAAGCATGGATAAAATCCAAAAATTAAGATTACATTTGTTTTTGTATATTCACATTAATTTGTCCATATACAAATTTACAACACCGAAAGTCACGCGGGGTACATATACGTATATATATATATATATATTATGTATTCCATTCGACTTCAGCACGAGTATACTCGTATCACAAAAAGACCTAATCAAAAAATGAAAATGAATAACATTAGGCATATCTTATATATACGAGAGGTAAACTGAAATTGGTACTGTCATTAGTAAATATTTGTATTATACAATTTAGTTTAAAAAACACTGGGATAAATATATACTTGGCGCAACTAACGGAGGTTTGTGAATTATTATATATATTATAAACGTATTTATTAAATGTATAACTTGTTAATGGTTTCAAAACATTTGTGTAAATTAAAATTAAATAATATTAATTGTTTGTATAAAATAAGTATATATAAATGTGTTAAAATTGAGTAGGAATATTATGTTTTGAAATTCGCTAATAGTAATAAATTAATGAATTAATATCAAACAAATACATAAAAGTGTGATAATTATGATAAAATAAAACAATATTATTAATACTATACATTGATGAGGTTACCTATATGTGTAAAATACAATAATCTACTCAAAATTTATTAATAAAAAGACGGATAGGTATGTCCATCTTTTTTTAATATTTAGAATTTGGTGCATATATATTCTTGGTATTTGATTTGTCGGTAAACACGCTTTGATAATAATTATAGTGAAATGATGTGATAATATTTTTTGCATGATCAAATTCCTACACCACGAACCACGAACATTTTTTGTAGGAAAATAAATATCGCTATAACGTTATAAGCCGTATTATTGTTACGAATTAAACTTATCAATTTTGTCCATCCATTTTCATATATTATTATTTATATTAGATAATATATAAAAAATTACAAATTATAAGCATATTATATGTTTATTTGAAAACTGTGAAGAATATTTTAGATTATAAAAATCACTTTATAGCAAATCATAGATATATTATAGAATTAATAACCAATACATTTAACTGTAAACACTTCTGCTGTAATGAAGTGTTATTCGTTATAAAAATCAGTTTTTATTATTAATTTTAAATTCATCATTCAACATTTAGAATCTAAGAATTTAAAACAAAAAAATTAAATAATGATAAAAGTTGAAATATGTTTTTCATTAATGAAAACATTTATTCCAAACATTAATAAAATCTAATAATTAATATGTAATAAACACGGTCTTATAGGAAAATTATCTATGGATGACCAAATCACATATATATCTACCATGATCAGATTATGACTAGTTTAGGTATTATGCATTATACAGGGTCGGTGCTAAGAAATATTTATGGGGGGGAGGTTCTCCAAAATATTAACGGAAATGCATCTTTAAAATGTGAATCACAAAAATAAAAAAAATAAAAATTTTCCGACTCAACAATTAGATAATTTAATAATATGTGTATTACTGCCGGCTAAACTCTATTTCGACCACTGATTTCTGGAGGTGAGGGGACCCGATATCCCTCCTAAATTTAACCCTGGCACTATACAGACTTTTCAAATTACAACAATTGTATTATTTACTATTTTATTACTTATTTATTTTTATTATTTTTAAATTTTTCATTATGCAATTTAATTAAAACTTGTATATAATGTTTAATTTATTTTCATAGACATAATAGTTTTTTTTTCTTTTATTGGCATAACATTTTCAATCAAAAATGTTCTCACAGTATAAATAAAATTAAAATTAAAATAATAAAAATAAAAAGTAAATATGGAATTTGTATAATGTTAAACTACTTAAACTAGTTGATAACAACCGTGATGAATACCAAACTTTAAAATACGACTTATTGCGTTATTTAAATGGGATGATCCGTTCGTCCTACATTAGCTGTTATTTTGTTATCACAATATTATCACTTATCGTTAGTTTAAACATATTTATCCGCCAATTTAACTATACGTTATTTGTATATTATTTGGAAAATGCTGATACGTCCAAACGATTGTGCAAATGTTTTGATTCATTCATACCTGTTAATGAAATTTTAAAAAAATTATGTGGATACGGCAAATGTAGCTTAATGACAAATGAATATAACTTATTGATGTATGTAGCTATTAAAACTAGAGTAAGCTCATTTTATATATTTATTTTGTTTTGCTGATTTTATGGCAAAATGGTTAATTTAATAAAGAATGTATACGTCATGTTTCATACTTACTTACCTACTTTTAGGTTGAGTGGAGACTTCACTTAAAATTTCCGGGAACATTATTTAACTAGTACATTATTAACATAGATTCATTTATAAAATAATAAATATAACGACAAAAAAAATAAAAATTTACTTGTATTTATCAATTAACGCGCACACAAGATTTCAATTCGTTTAGTGTTCTCTTATTATTAGTGACTGATTATCACAAGTCTGTGCAGAACGGCCAAAACTCCTCCAAATCCTACTAATTTATAATGACTATTAAATTCGCAATAATTATCATATACTTCCATTTTTCTAAATATTATAGAGTTAAGTACCATTAATTCTACAGTATTCAAATTAAAAAAAAAAAAAAAAAACACATTAAAATACAATTAGGTAGGTGTACATATTAATACAATTAATCAGCTAATTGTTTTAAACAAATGTATATTGACTTTATTCCTTTCTTCGAATTTTAATTGTGATTAATCTAGTGCTTGGTATAATAAAATAAATATATATATATAAGATTTAAATTCATTTTTAAAAACAAATTTATTAACAACATTATTAGATATAGCAATAAAGTCCCTTGATAAAAGTCTTCTTCTTTTTTTTTTTTTTAATTATCTTTTAATGTTAGTGCTGTATGCATATTGCATATTATATAGAGCCAACTAAATCATAAAAATAAATTTATTTAAAACTTAGAAACAGTAATTTAAATAATATAAATGTATTTTAAACATAGTGTATATAATTATGGAACTAATTGATAAATTAATATAATTTATACTATTTTACTTTTAAAGTAAACTTTAATTTTACTCATTGAAAAACAAGTTACTATCGTATAGCTTATTATTTGAAAAGAGACTATTATTGATAAAATATAATTATAATTGGAACTAAAAATTACAACAAAGTAATTAAATAGGTATAAAATTACATTTATTACATTAGAAAAGTTATTTTAGTTTTGTTTAAATCTTTAGTTCAATAAAATACATATGTAAATATTTATTATAATAGATTAATAAAGATTATATATTATTTGAGACCTTAAGATATTAAAGACCGTGGTACAAACCACTTGTAGTAGATTAAGTATATCTAAAAAGTGAATGTGGTCTGGATATTTGAATGTCGTGTTTTTAAGGACAGATTACAATTTACAATATTTTAGTACTTATTTCAGGTTAAATAATGAAAAACATAAATTAATATAGTCCCAAAAGCATTTTACATATTTATTTTTCTAAATGTTTAAATTTAAATTGTATATTTTATTATCTAAAATATTTTGGTTATTTAACATATGATATGAAAATAAAAAATTATCATAAAGTGTGAATCCTGCAAATATGCATATTTGGGTTAAATACTTTTAAAAGTATTCCAAATATATATTCCAAATACTTACTATAAAAGTATTCAGAATATGTATACGAATAAACGTTATGATAACAGTATTTTCGAAGTATTTGGAATGGTACTTCACAAAAAATTAATGTTTAGGTTTCTAAACATAAGTAGCACTTTATATCTCCGTTATGTCGATTCCACCGTCCGTCTGTTTGGCTGTCTGTAGTTTCTAGTAACATAGTTATGGTTGTTGATTTGGTTACTAGGGATATAGATATTATTAGTTTTGTTTTATAACTTTATATTTCCGTTTAAAATACGTTTAGAAACCGGGAATTTAGCACGTTGGCAGTGTCCTACCTAACTTGTTTATATACTAGATTTTAATAATGAAAATATTGAGTAGTAATTAATAAACTATCATTTAATCGAATATAAATTTATCAATGTATGCTTGAGTTGTTTTAATAGCTTCTGATTTTGAGTGAACCATTTACATTGTAGTTAAACAACATACAATTAATGCTCTTCTAAAATATGATTGAAACCAGAAAAATAATTTATTTATAACACATTTTTTTTAAAAAGAATTTAAAATATTGTATTTAGTACTTTCAAAAATGATTATTTAAAATGCATTCCGAGTACCTACTTAAAAAGTATTCTGAATATTACCCAAATCTAACACTGCGTAGGTATAAATACGAGTATAGATCGGTAACGTGAAAAATCAATAATAGAATATTATATCAATATGGATCATTATTATAATATATTCTAATGGTTTAAGTGTGTATTGATTGTAATATGTTTACAACTATACAATGATCCAGTTATGACAGTCTAGTAATTGATAGAATTTATTTCCTGTATTTATTTGATTTCTAAAAATAATTATATTTACTTACGTTCACGGTTATCAACTTAGGTTAGAATTCGGTGTATACTTCTTCATAGAGTATTTATCAGGTGGAGTGAATTAAAAATAATCAGAGTACTGTACTCATATCATTATCTAGTAAATTGTAATCATTTTAACGTTTTTTTGTGATTGTTTCATGTTTTTTTGCATTTAAAATTATTTTTTCCTTCACTTTTCATATTAAAAAAATATATTTATTTATTTAATACCTATTCTTATGTCTATGAAATACTTAATACAATAAAAAATAAAATTGTGTACTGGGCTAGCTCAACATCTAATTAAAGAAATAACTCCGAAAATTTTCAAACTTTTCACACTTTGCAATGTAAAATGTCGATAAAATTACCAAAGAATATTCCACAGTAATATTAAGTATGTAGTAATTGACAATATGTCTGAAAACATTTTTTTTTCTAAAATCAAATATTTTGGCTCATCAGAAATAAAAATAATTATAGGAAATTTACATTCTAGATTATTTTTACTTTTTAAATTTTTGATTCTGAGCATAGCAAGAAATGTATTGATTTTACAATAATGATTTTTTTTATGTATTGAGTTAAGTAAGATTTTTCAAATAAAGAGCTTTCTGATACTAAATTAATTATATTAGTAATTTAAAAGGGTAACTTTACCAGTAATAATTATGAATCAAAAAATTATTATGTCAAAAAAGTGAAATTTACATTAATTTATTAATTATTATCTATGACACTTTATTGATGTGATAGAAATATAAACATTTTTGTACCATTTTCAGTATATTTTTTTTTTATGAAATTTTGAAATTAAATCTGTTTATTTTTTTTCAAACACTTTTTTAAAGAGTTCAGATAGAATTATTAGGGTAAAAATCTTTTTGAGTAGGAAATGTATTGTAGCTGGTATTTTAAAAAGGTAAATATTTTATTTTCTTGGTCATTTTCTTGAGCGTAAAGAAAAACTACCTACCGAAAATAACGGAAAATATTACTTCACCAAACTTCGATCTGAATCGTTTTATTGAAATAAATTATTTATCATTGATTTCATTAATTTTTATTCATCTACCGATAACGAGAAATTATAGATAATTTTTTCATCTACCAATTTTGCAATTTTTATTATGAGGGTAAAGTGCTATATTAATTGATTAAGTATGTAATATTGTTTATCGACATATTTTTGATTCACTGTGATGAAATGATATAATATACCGTTCGTGGTCAAGAACTCTACTCTCGTTTTCTAACTCGAGTAGATGATACCCGTGTTACGTACACTATGTGCATTATGTCAGCGTTATTATTTTATTTTTTTAGAACTCAATTCAATATTGTACACATCATTTCAGTATATGTTGTGTAATGCGAATACATATTTTAGATATAGTATGGTATGTATTCTTTATATTTGTGAATATCCTTTTCTAAAAATATAAACAAATGTTTAGTGTTATAGTACTAAATCTATTCGTTTATTGTAATTTACTACCGATTATTATACGTACACTTGATTATTTTATAAAACCAACTATTAAATATAGGTATCCGTAAGAAAAGAATGTTTATTTATATTAATATAGGGTGACCGTGACCATACGTCCTGTTTTTGAGGATCACATCCCGTTGTCCTGACAAACTTGTCTCATTTTTGAAATGGGGGGCCCTGTTTTTTTTTTATTTATACACATTTTTATTTTAGTTTATTATAAGAGCAAAGTTACATATCCGTATTCAATTTCAACACAATCATAGTTATATCTTAGCCAATTGGTATTATAACTTTTATTGTTTTATTATAATCAAATAACAGCGATTATGACTATAGATTTCCTAAACTTATATCGTTACTAAATATAACTTTCATTATGGATGATATATACGTATATATTTTCGCCTGCCAATTATATTAAATCCGGGAATCCGATCGACTAACTCAAAATCAATATAAAATTATTATAATATAGTAAATGTGCTAAAATCGTTAGACTTCCGTAGAATTTTTCACAATTTTAGTAGAATTTATATTGTGCGAAAACCAATTTACTTAGGCGTGAGACTTGCGAAGTGAGGTTCGAATTAGTATAAATCCTAGAATTCAAACGACCGACTAATTTTTGGATTACCCAATTTATCAACCAATCTATACGACAAATGTAGTGGTTGGAAGTGATTCTAGAAAGCGAACCTTGCTGATTACACAGTAAATCAAAAATTATATGTAATAGTTATATGAATGTTTTATAATTATTGAAAATATTATTCATTTAAGGTCCGTTCAAAATCGTTTTATTAAAATTAATTATATTGAAATTATTTATTTAACTATTTGCTGTTAATTTTTGGTCGATAAAAAAGAAATTGTGATTACATAGGTATATATGTTGATATATTGTCATGATTTAGAGCATGCCATGTAAAATAATATAAAAAAAAAAATTTCGTCATTAAGAAGTTAGGAAAATCCACTCTGCGAGCGTAATAAATTCCCGGTTTCTAAATGTATTTTAAACATAAAACGACGAATAATATTTGTCTCTCTAGTAACCAAATCAACAATGTAACAATCTACAATTTAATACAAATATTACAAAATGAATAATATCATCTCCCTAGTAACTAAATCAACATTGTAACTATAGATACATGGACAGACGGATGGAAACAAAATGTAAACTAATGTTTAGAAACCAAATATCCCGATGATTGATTATACAAAAAAATCATATAGCTACAATGTTTTTTTGGTTAGTAAAGTATACGTTATAACTTGCTAAATATTTTTTAGCAATTAAAAATTAGGGTATTCATTTTTTAATGTAATATCATTATACAGGAAGATTAAAAGGTATTATAGTACCTTCCTATTTTTCGAGCAACATTTTGATAAATTTGATATTTACAAAAATAAATTAAAATACCTAATAGTAATGCTATTTATTTTATTAAATTAGGTATATTAAATATAGTGGAAATTTAAATTAAAAAAAGTTGCCAGATGGTGGAAGTTTGTCTATTGAACTATTTATTTTCCGATATAATAGTGTATTATTATTATTTTAGATTTGATACAAAGATACAAAGATATATCATAGCATTTATATACGAATCTGAGTGAATTTTGTTAAAATACTATTAATATTAAAAAAATACCTTTGACCTTTCAATAATCAATAAAAAAATTTGTTACAAAAACAACTAGGTATTTATTTATTATTTTGTTATTTCCTCAGCATTTATCAAATATTTCTGTTATAAAAGGTATTTTTTCAGTACACTTAAGAAAATAACCAGGGAATTCAAAAAACACCCAGTTTAGTATCTACCAACAACAATAAATTTTCCATCAAAAACTTTTTACTATGCTTTTGAATTAACTTAAAAATTTTACTCTGCTCCTTTCTGCTCGAAAAAAAAAATATTTAAACTATCCAAGAATTACAGACTGTTATATATATAATTGAAAAAAGTATACAATATAAAACTATAGGAACTGTTTTAAATGTAAATATTGTAATATTAATTATTAACTATTAAAACAAGAATATTAATAATCCGTATCGTGATTACAATAATTATAAAGTGTAAAAATATTTATATATTTTATTAGTTATATTGATTTTACTATTTTGAATTTTAAAGAAGATATTTTCATGGCCATGGAAGAGTGAAATATTATATTTAATATAATTTTTCAATGCAAGATTACAGAATTACTTTAATAAATAATTATTAATTAAATAATTATCTTCAATGTTATTTATAGTAATTATAAAACAAAATAACGTAAAAAATTATATAATAAGAACAATTTTAGTTAAAAAAGTTATATGTATACAAATTATAAATACCTAAATTCGTTTTTCTTTATTTATTCATTAAGTATTGTATTTTTTACTAATTTATATAGCCAATAATATATTCATGTTATTATGCATATTTTCATAAATTATATATTATAAATTCAAAAACATTGAAAATTATAATATAATAGATATTTAATATTTATTAAATTCTAATTAATATTTATATTCTATTTATAATAGGTATATAAGGTACTTATTAATAAATATTTTTAATTTATTAAAAGATTTTTTTTTTATTTACTAACGCGGAAATTCTCTATCTGTTTAATACGCATAGTTATTAGTCACATCCATGATAACTAGAAACCATTCGTTTTATAGCTTTTTATGTACATTATAAATTTGGATTTTATTTTTATTTTATCATTTTAATTCATAGTGTATTTTATGAGTTTATTTAATTATAATGTATCTATCTAACATATTATTATAAATATACTCTATGTAAAAACTTTAAAAATATGCTATAATAGTATTTTAGATTTTGATCGAGAAATGTATTTTTTCTACAATGTTTTATATTTTTAATTATTATTTTTTAACTATCACAGTTAATAACCAATTTTCACTCCCTCTCCTTCGCTGAAGAAAGATCACTGAAAGTCTTACCACGTAGTCTCCCAAGTTGTTTTTCAGAGGAGATCGTTAAAGAAGAGCTCATCATTCTTGGCTTCGACCCGAAATTCATCTGATCGGTCCACAATTTATGTACTCACGCTTAACCGAACAAACTAGGCTGCAGTGGTACAAAACTACAAACATAATTGGAATTGTAGGTATATATAAATGCTCAAGTAATAGTATACGATATAGGCATGGCTAAGAAGAGGAAAAATTTTGAATCGCTGCAGCACATTAAAATATAACATCTAGAATGATCTCGAACCGGTGACAAAATATGTTGTACTCTAAGGTTTATAACATACTAAAAATAATTTTTTTGGTTAGTCCAAAATTGAATTGTAGATTACTCATAAGTCAAGCATCTCGCGATTTTGTCTATCCCCCTGTTGCTTAAAGCCCTTGTACATAGGAAGGCACCCTTTAGGAAGGCAGGGGAAGGACATATGGGAATACCAAAATTAGTGACTTTTAGTACGTTATATACCAGAGTGTAAACTGTATAACACACTTTGACATGAGTCTGAGTCCGAACCTATAGGCACACATGCTCCTACTTCTTCTACAGCCATTTTCACCCAATAGTCGAATGTAAGTAGATATAATCAATTTTTTATTTTTAACTCATAATTTGGAACTCCCGGGATGTGCCAAAGAGTACCTTCTGAAAGCTTCCTATTAAAAGCTGAATAACAATAAATGATTGAACTGTTTCAGGAAAGTCTAGATAGTGCCTAGCATGAACCATTTGTCATAACCAAAACGGAAATTTAACAGGTGGCGCCCTAACCATTCTGTGCTCTGTTTACTCAAATTTTTTTGTAAATGGAGAGGGGTAATCCCCTTAATTTTCTCCCCTGTATCCGCCCTTTTATACGTATAAATAAATTATTTATTCTTATTTATAAATTTGGTTTAAAAAAAAAACAGGACTGCAAGAATTTGCAACACCAAGACTGACTTCTACTGAGTAAACAAGATCAAGACCAAGACTGCCATGGTCTTGCTTTATGTACCTCTATTTGATAACCTACATATAATAGTATATAATATATAGAAGACGAATATGCAAAGGTTTACACTCATTTAAGAACTAAATTATATTAAAATTAAAAGTACATCCACGATTCTATCGTTATAATAATAGATTTAAAATTTAAACAAAATATTATGAAAGATAATAATTTTTACAATAGCCGTGTGTAGACTTTATCCCCGGCTAAATAATTATTTAATACAATAACATAACTTAATATATATATATATTTTTTTAATAAAAGAAAATATCACTGTTTTTAATCATATAATATTTTTTATTACTAAACTTTTTATGCAAAACGTAGTTAAATTGAAAATTTTAGAAATTTTATGAACTGCAAAAATATACACACCGATGGATAACACCATACATATAAATTACGTTGAAAAATTAATTTAAATGTTTTTCAGTAAATTAATTTTCATTTTCTAAATATGTAGTAAAAATTCCTTAAAAAGTGATAGTGCGAATAGAGTTCTCTTATTGCATTTTTGATAAATTATGAATAAAAATAAAATTTTGAAATGAGTACCTTGATATTCAGCAATGTCACTTAAATGTAAAAAGGATACAACATTCGTAAAATTACAATTTTCGTTTATTTAACAGGCGATGCAAATAAAATCATGTCACGTGAAATGTGTAAAATATAGGTTGAAAAAATGTATAGCTCATAAATAAATAAAAAATATAAAACCTTGTAACTTCTTCATCAAATGTTATTTTATAAAGAAAAATGTACGAGATTCCTTCAAAAATATTCACCTATGCGATTTCATCTAACAAATAATTAGCAATATTTGTAAGTGCATATTGTATCTAACAGTTAATTTAATTTGCATAGAATAATAACAACATTGGTAAATAGTCTGTAAATAAAGATATAAACAATTTGTGAAAGTGGAAATGAGTGCAACAGGTTAATAAAATTTATATTTTTTTTCATGGACCATGTGAAAACATTATATTATATAAAAGTAGGCACATATACTAATGTAACTTATGAGAATATAAGTTATAACTAATATTTATAAATCAGAAGCCACCGGGTTACAAATATTAAATAAATCCAGTAGATAATTATAATATTCTAAAACACAATAAGATATGTATTATAAATTGGTGTAAAAGTATAAACATTATTTTACTCAATGGATGTAGAATTTTATTCTTAACTTTAATTACGTTTAATCAGAAAGTATCGTTTTCAATCGGGCCTACTAGTTATATAAAAAGTAACTTGAGAATATCGATAATAATAATTCATTATCATAATGATATGAAATTAATCTAATTATCTTATATTTATTAATTGGTTGTAGATCCGATTTATCTCTTATAAAATTTACAAGGCTGTTGAAGTTTCCATATCATTTTTTCATTACGAAAAACCAAAAATTTAAATTTTCATATATTTTGTAATTTTATCTTCTTTATTATTTAATAAGTTGATAATATGTTATAAATAAATGTATGTAAGTACAATAATTTCTATGTGATTAAAATAATAAACATTTTTAAATCATATATATTTAAGTTAAAATTAATGTTCACTATGTAATGAAGGCAATAAATATGTATATATATATATATATATGTATATTTACGAGTATATAGGTATATATATAAATTATATTAGAAATTGTATATATTACCAGAATAATACAAGATGATGAAGAAGTACCTAATAGGAATGAAATAAGATTATAATACTTACAAATTGAATTGAATTACTAGTATCCTTATCAACACAGTCTGGCAAAGGCACGAGCCATTTTATTCCCACTTATTTCCTGACAGGACACACCAGCCAGCATATATTTTATTCTTACAGGATACTTTCCGTTTTGTACCATTATTTTTCGATGGAAATATTGGATACTTGATGGAGACGCTAGGTAAAGAAGAGTATAAAAATATGTGCGCACATAGGGTAAATTTAGGCGCAGGAAAACTTAATTAAATTATAATATTTTTATACTCAGTACCGGTTTCAACCATAATCGTAAAAAAATTCTAACAGTTTTTCAGGGGGAACCCATCCTTCCCCAAAACCCTAATGGTTATTTCATAAATAGAGGATCTAAGTAAATATTGAATATGCCAAACCATATAGTGCTAGGTTTACTTCGCCTTAAGTTATAATCCATAATTTAAAAAAAAAAAACGTCATATGGGGGAAGTTGGTCCATCATCCTTTCATCTTCACTTGGATAGAGTATAATTATTATTTAAAATTTTGAAATAAAGATAAATCATAGATGTTTCTTAGCAAGTTTTATATAGTATTATTGAAAAGAAACTCGTCATTGTATATCCAATACATTCCTTGCTACGCTTGGAACCTAAAATATTTGAAATAATTGTATTTTTATACGATTTATTCGACCTAACTATTACATAAAGACTGATTGACCAACACATTTGTTTTCTAATAGATATGGTATGCTAAATGCCGATTGAAAATCATAAGATAACTTGACGATATTGTGATTGTATAATAATATTCCTGTCCAAGATATTATAGACTACGAAAAATATACAGGTGCCTGGTACAACCAGTTAGTTATAATAAAACATTATGAAACAAAATAAGCATCTTAAAAACAATTATATATATTTTTTTTTCATTTAATGCTATACATAATTTTTATATAAGAGTAAAAATTTATTTCTACTCAAAACATAAAATATGTAAACAAAATACCTTAAAATTTAAAAAAAATTTTAAAAACGGAAAAATAATGTTTGTAACTATAATGCATTGCGCTATATTATCTTTTAAAAAAATTTCTTTGAATTTGAATCCGAACATAGTTATAAACAAACGAAAATTCAGTATGGAATACTTAAAAAGTGACTTTTAATATATTGTGTGCCGGAGTTTACAACATATTTTGTCATTGGTCTAAACGTTAAATCGCATCTTCATGCGGTTGAAATTTTGACGTAAAAAATAATTAACACTTCCAAAGTGCTGAAAATCCCTGTGTTTTTTTCCAACTACTATTATAGTTTGGGCCAAAAGCACTGAAATCGGAACGTATAAAGAAATAATTTTTTTCTTAATAGGTTGTCAATGAGACGGTACTAAAATGTACATCAGAAGCTACATGCCCTGTCTTTGTTCTTCCCAGGCTAGTCCAGACATAAATCTTGTAGGTCCCATTACGGCCGAACATTCCTAATGGGCATGACATTACTGTTCCGGGAAGGTCATACTGCTGTTATATTATGTAAATATTAAACTGTTTGTAAAGTACGTAAATGAAATTTTAAAATAAAATTGTATTTCATTGAAATGTTTATTACATATTTATGTTAGCGGTTATCCAGTTGTAAATAAAAAATAAAAAAAATAAAACAAAAAATGTAAGTAAATTCATCGTTCCATATTTTCAATATCGAATAACCACATAAAACGAGATATACTTGTTTATGTAGGTAATTATTAGCATTGAACCAGAATTTTGAACACGTATGTGAGAAGTTTTATTTAATACTTTAATCAATCCGCCAGTCTAGGGGATCACATCGAGGACAAACTCTAAGCACACGAATTTTATAATCTTAAAAATAAATACATATATAGGTATTATAAAAAATAAAAATATGTTTAAGTAAAATTAATATACATTATAAAAAATGAATATATACATACAAAATAATATGGGCTAGAGTACTAAAAAATAATCAACTTATTCTTATAATAATATTATCATTTTTACAATGATATGTAGAAGATTAAAAGGCAATACATATTTTATAACAAACATTAATTATCAATGATATATTTATTATCTTTATCTTCAATGACTGACTAAATATGTAATATGTGAAGAAAAAATAATTCAAAATACTTATTAAAGTTTATTGTTTTTATTTTTCTGGAATCAGTTTATAATGATTTACGTTCTTCTTCTTTTTTTTTTGTACTTGCACATTATAGTAATATTAGTAATTATTATGGTTTATTTAGGTGTAATATTTTATTGAAAATTATTACTGAAATTTATTTTATACTTCCATCCTTTAAATTTTATAAAATAAATTAATGTTTTTAATTATATTGGGTAATTTCGTTAATTTCACATAAATAGAACTTAAAAAAAGAAATTTAAAAAAAAAACTGATTAATAAGAAAGATCATCATTATGTAAAATACATAAAAATAAGAAGAAGGATATTATAATATGTGGATGTCACATATAATAATTAGGTATATCAAACATATAATACAAAATAGGAATGGGAATGTATTATGTACATATTTTTTAATTGCTAAGTCATATTTTTTTACTCATTGCTTTGTGGATTGAATTACTGGCGAATAAATCATAAAATTCATTGACCATTGTATTATAATAATATATGACAATATCTAATTAAATTTTTTTATTAAATTTGAGTTAACATGGTTTTAAAAAAAATTCAAAATATAAATATACGATGACATAAGTTTAGATTAATATTTTTAAACATTTTAAATGTTGTCTAATCTTTAGTTAAATGTATTCCAGCTACTATAGGTAAGTACTTTTATAATTATCGAAATAGTTGTGAAGTTTTCAATGACGCACACAGTGTATATAATACGCAGTACCTACTTCCTAGGTAATTTAACACTATTACACTAATTTCTGTGTTTTTTTTTCAAACTCACGATTTTAAAATATTTTATTTTGTTTAGTTATTAATATTTGTGCTTATACATTGTTTATACTTTTAGTGTTTCGTGTAGACTTTATCTTTATTTTATCACATTGTTCGGACTTTACAATAATATAATAATGTACGTATGGAGAAGTCTTAATAATCTATTTGACCATGTAGTATGATGTTTAAATTGCATATAAGTAGACACCTACCTATATTTTTATATTTACTATTGTCTAGTACTTACGATGGTATTGAACTATAAAATATTGCACCTCATTTACCTTCATAAATCATAATTCGTAATTAAGTATACTTATATTATATTATTATTACACTAACACTTATTTTGAATTCATTAAATTTAATAATAAATATATATATATATATAGATAATGAAAAATGAAAAATAAATTAACTCGAAAAATGCAATATACTTGTAGAATTTATGATTAAATATAAAAATTAATATATATTATAAAAAATTATATAAAAAAAAAGAAAATATGCCTAATGGGTATTCATAATATTTATTAATGCAACAACTAGTTTTGACCATAAGTCATTTACTTGATATACTTTTTTGATGTTACATAATCTAAGAAAATTAATTTTTTATACATTATTTTAGATTTTGAACGTAGTGATGAATATATTAATAAATTTGAATACCCATATAATATGATATGTATAATTTTTATGTATGTACCTATACATTTTATTGTTCAGGAAAAGTAAAGTAATAGTTTTGTGTTAAAATTATTTTTTATAGGAAATTCCTTTTAGTTTGTACTTAATAGAGGTAATTTTGTTTGATTTTCTGAGTAATTTTAAAAAGCGTAATGAAAAAAAATCTATTATAAGGGAAATAATACAAAAAGTTGTTGTAAAATTAGAATTTAACGAATGAAGTTATTATGGTTACCCACTAGACAGGTGATATATAATACTTAACAATAAACAAAAAATACCGAAAATTAATATGAATTGGACAATTTAAATGCCGAAATTTATCTTAAATATTTAGTACTATGTACTCGTATATTTACATCATAATTTTTACCAACTATATAAATGCTAATTGTAATACTCATGTACATACACTAAAGCTTCACTCAAAGTCAATTGATCGAAAGAAAACTTTTTCCACTAGTATCCTACCCAACGATTGAAGTGCTTCCATCCTCTACTGACATATACCTACTTTTTTTGATACATATTTATTTTATTTATATATAATACAATGTTATTTTTCATAATATTTATTTCTTTTTATATCCATAATAATATTTGATTTTAAAATTTTCACAGTTTTTAATATTCTTGTTTGGCTATTTTTAACATTTAGGTTTCTAAAATGAAGTTTGTAACCATATATCCACGTTGTGTCTCTCTGTTCATCTTATAAACACGTTATCATAGTTACGAGAGACATTGTTTATTTGATAATCAATTGTCTATATAATTTGTTACTCATAGTGACTAAAATGGTAGAAAATTGGAAATCCAGCATGCTAAAAGTGTGTGTTATTCCTAACGCCTGTCTGTTTGTCCTAACAATTGATTGCAATAATTACCAGCTGCAATATCAATATTTACATTTTTTATTGGTTTTAAGTTTTTATACGTAAGTATAATAAAGTTAAAAATTGTTTCTTTAAATTTGTTTATGAAAGTATAGTTCTTTGTTTAATATATTATGTTTAGAAACTGGGAATTCAATATGTTCACAGAGTTGTCTTTCTGAACTTGTTTTTTGTTCTTTTATTTTTATCATTAATGAATAGATTGCAATTAAAAAAAAAAATAATTGGCATCATACTTATTAGCGCTCACATTATCTCCACGTCATACGTGCCTATATCAATATTATTATATATCTATACACCATATAATATATCTGATAATATATTTCACAAAGAATCAAAATCGAACGATGTGAGCAATAATATTCGTGATCAATAATAATAATATTGTAGTAATATCTCATCAACACGTGGTTTAAGTACCTAACTTAGATCTAGTAAATAATACACGATCGAGTTGATTAGATTTTGATGTTGTACAACCATCGGGCTTATCCGAGCCGGTAAGTAGTTCGTTCTCAGTTCGGTTTTTGCTTTCGTTTTGGACGTATAGGTATATTCATCATGTTTTCGCACGTGCGTGGTTAAATTTGTATTATTTTCTGGATCGTTACGCGATCATATATTATTATGATTTTCGGCATTAATAATAATGATTGACGCTTTCTTACAGCCATGATGTCCATAGTGGATTTCATAATACGAAACGCGTTACAACCGTTGAAAATTAAATAGAAATAGGAACACGAGGTTTCTGAACGGTTTTTTTAAAGAAACTGTCCTTAAGTAGAGGAGTTTTTTTCGTGTTTTTCGCCAATTAATATTAAACGCGATGCTCGTTATAATAATACTGATGATAACCATCGAAATATGTAAATATTATAATTTATAATTATAATATTATACACATATTATATATGATTTCCATTGAAACTATTTTTATTATAGGTAAGTAAGTGCGTTGTTACATAATAATAGCTTACATATTTTGAAAAAGGTTTTACAAGGAAAACCAAACTATCATAAATGATTTAAAATTCGAAGCACACCAAGGAACTTAACGGTATTATCATTATTTTGTTTTTTTCTTTTATGTTCGTATAGACAAGAAGACTATCATATTAAGGTACTAAGGATACAGTAGTTATTATAATATAGGTAATTTTTAAAATTTTAGAATTGTTAAAATATATAAATTCAAAATTATTTTGATTTTTCCCCTGACTAAATTTAATATTTAGGATAACAGATGTATTTTGGTATTTTGTTTTATAATAATTTCAACAGTTTTTATTTATTTATTTATGTATTTGTATAGAAAATAACTTTGTAAGACCATTCTTTAAAAAAATAATTTTATATTTTAAAATTTTTTTTTAAAAGAATCGGTTTTAAATAATTATCAATTATCATTTTAAAGTTTAAATTACTGTAAAATCTTAACGTTTAAATACTATAATCGAATTGATTCCAGGATAATGTTAATCGTTCAATATAATATATAATTAATTTTCTAATAGTGCCTATAAAATGCGTATATAGTCCGTATTTTACCGTATTTTTAGACATGTGTTTTAATCCAGTAATTCTTTCATTTTTTTGAAATTTTATTTTATACAATTATGTTTACATTTCAATTTAGAATGAAATACAAAAGTAAACTTTGCAAATGGTTTACTATATTTAATTATTTTCTCTTTTTTTTGAGATTATTTTATTTTATTGTATATACATAAATATTTGTACATGAGTATTTATGTGTACCATCTAATTTATCTTCAAAATAGGTACTCTAAAATTAAGTAGAATTAGAAATCGATATGAAAAATTAATTATATTAACTATACTATAGTATACCCTTCCTGTTAGTAGTTTTTCCAAGTTAAACATTTATTTTTAAAAAATACTTACTAAATTAGCACAAATTTTTAAGAGGGAGGTAGAAATTCTAAGAGATATAGAAATTGTAGTCTAAAAAAATAGAAAATTCACCATAGATTTTCAAAATTTCCAAAACTTTTTTTACTAGTATTTGTAACAAAATTATAATATAACTATTTACATTTAAACATGATTAATGTAAGATACGAAATGTTATTATCCGGACCGGGTTGCTATTTACATATACTTACAATTACTATTCATTAGGTACCAAATATATTCAATATATAATTATATATATACATATATATAGCTGATAGCTATATGACTTCATAGATTATTTTTATGAGTACTTAATATATTATTTTTTAAAAGTCAAATTGTTTGTACAATAATCCAAAATCCGAATGGATTAATCATTTTCAAAACACGCAAGGCTATCAATCCACAAAACTGCTTTTAAATGTATATTAATTATATGGTAAGTAGTGAATTATGTCAGTATTAGCGAAAAAAAAAGACCTGTAAGTTTTACTGAATACCTACACAAATAATAAAAAAAGTAATAACCTCTATATAAGGACACGTATTTGCTAACATTCAGATTGGGTTGGTAGACTGCAGGATTGTTAAATACATGTACATTTTTATTTTATATAATATATAAAGACCACAATAATAACTTTCAAACGCATATTTTTCGCATTATCATTGATTATTTGTAATCAATTGTATTAGGTACCTATATTCCTTTTTTTTTATTAAACAAAAACTAGGGTTAGAATTTTTATGATTTTATATGTTTTTCATAGGTTGTCGCATAGCATGCATTCTTAGATAGAAATTCATTTCATGATGCCTACATTCAAAATATCAAAATTGTATTTTTGATTTATTTGCATATTTAAAATGTTTTATTTATAGTTGCATTTATTGGTTATTTTTCTGTTTTTAATTACAATTTAACGGGTTTCCATACAAAATTCTTAAAAAAAAAAATATAATTATATTAACTGAAATCGAATCTGAGTTTGATTATTTGTATATATTATATTATAATAATTATCCCATATTTACTGTCGATAATTTTATACTTATATTGATATACAGATAACATATTTAAATAAAATATTCATTTAATATTTAAATTATAATGTACTTATATCATATTTTGTAATAATCATTAATTAATATAATAACCGTTAAAATGTATTTATTTATTTCTAATACCATTTATAAATACATTTATTTCTATATTTGTTTCATAGTTTGTGTCCATATATCTTTATTATTAGTATATACTTTTAAATTTTAACATATATATTTAGGTATGTTTAATATATAAATGCATAGCCTTTTAAATTTTGATACACAAAATACGTGCTTTAATTCATATCAATAACTTTTTAGTTCAAAATACTACATTTTAATAAAATATTTATTGTAAAAGGAATTCCCAAATTGTTTTTCTTTTACATTGGTCAATCTAGTGTTTTCTTAAAATAAAACTATGATTATATATTTTAAGATATTCCTGTATGAGTTCAATATATAAAATTGTAATAATTTATTCATCAATATATAAAATTATACAATATAAAAATAAATTTTATTAAGTATAAATGTACCTATAATATTTATATTAACTTTTACAGCAGTATTATTAATCTGAGTATACACGTTGTATTCTGCTGTAATTTTTATTTTTTTAAATTGAATCATTTCATTTTACAAAAATGCTATATTCCGTGAATTTTTTAAAATATTTTATTTCTAGAAATATTAAAACTTAGAAACATATGAATTTTTCCATATACTGTTTACTGTTTTCCGGTTTTTTTTTTTTTATAATCTAGGAGAGTACATAATAGGTATAGGAAATATATAAAGTACCATACGAAATAGTATTATGTATAAATACGTAGAATAATAGAATAAATTATTCAAAATAATTTAACTAATTATCACAATTCTTGCTTTAAAAATATATAGAAAACTAGAAATACGCTGGAAAAATGTGAAATTTTTATATTTTTGAGTTTAAGAATATTTATGTAACAATTGTAGTCATTATTTTATAATTAATACTAAACAAATGTTAATGTTATAAAATTATCAGTGTACAAAGAAATAATATTTAAAAATGTTTTATGTTTTTTTTATATTGATGAAAATATTGTTTATCTTTTATCTATTTATAGATTATATAAATGTTAACTATTTTTTTTTTTATTTAGATATATTTATATTTATGCTGGACATAAATGAGTTAATAAGTTAATAGTTAAGTTTTTTTTTATAACATTTTTTTTTCGTTCGATTTGCCAGACGACAGTTTTTTTTAACCGGCCGGACCGGATTTGCTTCTACTTAAGGCACCTCTTATTACTATTCATTAAAAAATGTAAAATTGTTTACACATAACTACCATTGTATACCTAACAATAAAATACATACTGTTTGAAAATTACGAAGAAATAAATAGTTTTTCTACGGTTTTTCAGTACCTAGTTTTTCCTTACCTACTCGTTTATCAAAAAAATTTAAATATCACATTTTGTACTTTTAAAATATTAACTAAATACAATTGTCTACTGGAAAATTAGCAAACATATATCTAGCCATGTTTAAATCAAATTTTCTAGTAAAAATGTTATTCAAAGAAAAAAAATACCATTGTATAACTATTAGACATTATCTGCACCAATAAATAGTAAATATTAATATTTAAGTCTCCAAGGTTATTTATATATGTTTATATGCAGTTATTTGATTCTAAATAATTTAAATTTTAGTTTAATTTTTTTTGAATTAGTATATAATACAGTTAAAAATTAATTTAATTTTAATTTATTCAATTTGTTTAAATTATAATATAACAATTTATTATCACAAAATTAAAATGAAGATTTGGTTTTGCGATTTTATCAAATTGAAATGTATAACAAAATGTTAAAAATATTATAAAATAAACTAAATTTTAAATTTGGTGTATTAAAAAACAAAATATTTAAAATCAATATTGTTAATTAAAAACATAATAATAAGTTATTTTCTTAAATCAATTCAGTGATATTTTATGATTAATTTTAATTTTTTTTTTTTTTCAAAAGCTGATAATGTATAAATACTATTGATACAATAATATATAATTAACCATTTTATTTTTAGGTTAGTATTTTCCATAGATAATGGAATGGGAATGGCTAGGCCACGGTATTGTTAAATTCTGTGACTGAAGAGACAATTCGTTACCACATTGGTTGTATGTGGTTGGGGTCACAGTTGCAAACATTTATTATTGATAAATGGTAATATATGATCACGAACGTAGCCATTGTGTTGAGTGATATGATAAAATAAATTTAACAATAAACATAATTAAATTATAAATTACATAATAAAATATAAATAATTGTCAATTGTCAAACAGTAAGTATTTTTGTCTAACATAATGGTCAGACATAATCATAATATTAAGTGAAATAGAAATGTTTTCACAAATAATTTATATATAATTCACACTTATTCATTCGTATTATTGATTTTGAAATAAGATAAATTTAGCGTATTTAGCTCGTATTTGTATACGATCATTTTTTTTCACGACTGACTTCATGAAATATTCTGATGTCCATAAGTACATTTTTTGTAATAATTGTGTAGATATTGTACTATGATCATGAAGCCAATCTTTTTAAGCGTAAAGGAAAAATACGGAAAAATTGATCAGAACCCTATTTTTTTAATGCAATGATTTGCTTTTACCTTCAAAATTAATATTAATTGTTTTTTATTGTTTTCAAATTTGATATAATATACATATAGGTAAGGTAGGTACATACAATAAAAATGTAAAATTAAATATTATTAAATAATTGTATTTTTGTGTAGAACGATACATAAATTCAATATTCAAATATACAATAATAATATTTATCAACATATATATTATAGCTTATACAAATAATGAATATGTAATAATACTTATGGCATAATATTTTGAAATTCGAGCGGTTTACTGGGTTATCACTACTACCACAATCACTATACCACAGTTACCATTGCGGTAATGTATATGCTCTTTGTACACACAACGCTCCATGTATTAGGCTGGCCCATCCATTCCTTTATTATCTATGGTATTTTCGTAACGATAATATTTTATAACACTTATTATTAATTAGTTAATGAGTGAATAATAATAATTTATTAATATAATAAGATATTAATAGAAAAAAAAATATAAATAATGTTTTACAATTATTGCAGTTACTATTGCAACTATGTCCTACATAATAGGTATATATATATTTTTAACAATACTTTTATTTTAAAATCAATATACTTTTAAGTTTTAAAAATTTATTATGTTTATACTTTATCTATATTGAATGTACTTTGCATAATATGACAGACGCACAGAGAATGGGGTAAACATAAGCAACACAATATGACTGATATTCATCTTGGCTATTGTTCTTGAAAATTTTGCAGTATCATGATTTATGAAGTAATATTGTTTTTAGTTACTTATTTAACAATTTATATAATCAAGTATCAAATATAATAACAGCTTGAGATTTATATTAAATATTGAAGAATATATATATTTTTTCAAATAAATCATAATTATAATAATACATTATATCGGATGGTATATGTGATTACAAGTAGGTATGTAGAAATTATTTTTCATTAATCATGATTACTGATATGTCAGGGCATTTTTTAAAGGTATTTTCTGTGCCCAATTGGACACCCAGTCAGCGTAGATGGACATCCAGTAATAAAATATTCGACTCACTTTGTATCCTCTTAATATCTAAAATTCATTGATGTACCTATATATAATATCTACAGAAATATGTAAAATACTGACACAAATAATGATTTATTCAGTAATTTATGACTTCAAGTTTTGTCTTTTAAAAACCTTATCAGTTTTAATATCATTGCACATAAAAGTGATATTGAATTATATTGCCTCACCGCGGGGGAACTATTTATTCTGTGTACGATGTACATAAAAGTACGGCTGGACACAGCACACACCAACTTTACTGTGCTCATGGAGGTAGATTTATAAACCATATACTTTAAACCCTCCATGACTGTAACACACGTTTGGATAGCTGAAACACGTTTTCAATGGTATTTATCAAACCACAGATTAAACACTATCTGTTAAGAAATGTTTTAAATGTTTAAATTCTCTATATCTTTTTCCTGTATACACATAATTATGGTGTTTAAATGTATGTCTTTAAGTCATGAACATAATATGATTGAAAATTTGAAATATTATAAACCATACAATTGGTATGGTATGGTATGGTAAAAATGTACCTAATTTCTATAATATAAAAAAGTCATTTATTTATCGTGTATTAGTAATTAGAGTGTAAATACGAATATAATACGATGGTTAAAAAAAAAAAAAAAAAATGGTTCAATATTATCTCAATTTTGGTAATAATATTTCAAACATTAATTTAATTAAACATACTCCAAGATAAATTATTTTGATCTTCAAGAATGTTGAAGGTAAATTTTAAATCTATCTTGTTTAATTTTGGAATAAAAAATGCATAATTTTAAATATATTAACCGTTTTATGGCGGTTGAAAATAATTTATTGTTATATTATTATTTATTATTCACATAGAACAAAAATTTTAACCAAATTTAGACTAGTTATTTAGAATTTTCCGATTTTAAATCAAAAAATATATTAAGATTCTATAGGTTCTTTACTAGAGAATGTTAAAACAGAATTTTTATATTTTTGTTAAAAATCGTAATAGGAGATTTAATTATTAAAAATGTACTAGTTTGCAACCATTGTCATATTAAAAAAAAAAAAAAATTAAAAAATATTCTCGCATTCTTTTACCAAAATTCTACAGAATCTTAATATATTTTCATAATTATAAAAATCAGAACATTGTAAGTACCCTTCATTTTGTCAGGCTTTTAGGTTTAAACCATTGGGTGAAGAAATAAAATAATTCATTTAATGTAAAAACAATATCTTGTACAAACGCATGGGAACATGCGGGCAACAATGTGGTAGTGTATGTGATACTCTCACCAACGATAAGTTCAATTATCATAACAATAAAAACTCGCCCATATTAAGAATAAAATAAATACCTATGTATAATCCCTTTTAAGGGACAAGTTTGCAAAGGTTTTAAATTTTTTTATATTATTATTATAATATTGCCTTTATATTCTGAGATAGGCAACTAAATATATTTAAATGAATATATATTGTAATATTAACATATTTTTATAACGTGTGGCCATTTTAAGGGATATTATATAGGCAATTTATACGGAAATTAAGAATATGAATTTCTAACTATGGTCGAAAGATGGATATACTAATAATTTATTTTATTCTGTAGATATATGAATATAAATTTAAAAAACTAATTATTAATGGTCATATCACAATTAATTTTTATTATAGTGGTTTATTTTCATATAGGTATTTGGATAATTTTATTAAAAATATTTCCAAGTACATTATGTACCACTTCGCACATCGGGTAGGATATAGATAGTGGATGTTGGTCAATCGTCCTTGGATCTACCGATCCTTGGACAGGATAATGTATTATTATAATTTTAGATTTGAAAAAAATTATAAATTATTATATTCCATAAATATGATTTTATGTTGTGTATTATTTCTGGAAGAAAATCAAAAAAATTACCTTTTTAAAGTACAAACTATAAAATTAATTGGCTATCAAAAAAACTCTTATTAAAATTACTGAAGAATTGTTAACACAGTACAAGTAACATGTTAGTATGTTACATGTTTGATATAAACATTTTAAATAATAATGTCCGCGCCGTATTCGTGAACCGTTAACCCTCCAACGAACATCTACGTCTCCAGCTATACAATGATAAAATCAGTAATGCAATATATCTTGTCATAATAACAATATTTATATTATTAAATATATAATTAATATAATTTTCATCAACAAAACGTTCAATCATTTTGCATTTAATTATTATTAATTGTAGACTGTGTTAGTTCCTTTTTAGTGAATTTAGTTTATTGAACTAGTTATTTGTATCTGTATAATTATAAAAGTTTAAAACGTATAGTTGTTTAGGTAAATTATTTCACCCCCTTCCCTAAACAATTTCTAAATACGCCGCTGACAGAAGGTAGATTTTTAATGCTATAAACTAAAGGACTGGGAAAAATAAAAATGTCCTCTTTATAGTATCAACTTGAACTAATTTTCTTTCGTTAACCTACTAATGCCAAAAACTCCTACTCGACTTCATTTAGTTCAAAAAATAAAAAGTAAAATATAAAATAAATGTAATTTTAAAATTAGTAGCAGTACTAGCAGCTTCCTCACTCTGCTAAAAAGCTGAAAAAATGAATAATATAATATTGATAAATGAATATATAGGGCACTATATCCAGTTGTTATCTATCATTTGTCTATGACAACATATTTTTAAAATGGCAATACATTTTTTTGTACGCTCATTATTTCATTGACAATTTGTCGAAAATTGCAAAACAGTACTTTTGATTCGCACTTTATTGACTATGAATGGCAGAATAGCCGTACACCCATACATTTTACGTCACTACAAGTAAGATGCTCAATGATTCTATTGTTTAATAGATAATAAATACGTAGGTATTTTTATAATCCATATTTGAATATATTATTATATTTTTAATACGGGCCGCGGCCCAAAGTACAGTAACAATTTAATATAATATAACAATACAAAAATATAACTAAGTGAGAAGACAAGTCATGTATACAAAATAAAAACAATAAGAGTAAGAAAAATACATTAGGGCAACTTATGAATTAAAAAACGGATCCTCGTTGGCAAGACGCATCATCTTATAGAGTGGGCGTTTACAGGAAAAGTTAGTCGTGCATAAAGGTAATGAGAAAGGATAGAAGAGCTGGTCTGGATGATGCTAGGTATTTTAAAGTTAACCATGGAAAGTAGTTCAGGATAATCAATCGACCCATTAATAAGCTTACGTAAAAAAACCTTATTATAGTTAATTCGTCTATCAGCTAAGGATTGTAAACATAACCTTGTTGATACTGGTTCATAATTATGAGGTTTATGGTTAATTTTTAATAAGCAGGCAGCAAAACTCAAAAACTTTCGTTGAACTCTATCAAGTTGGCTCATATCACTTGCAGTGTGAGGGTCCCAAATTACAACACAAAACTCTAAAATGGACCTGACTAGCGTAAATTATAATGCTTTTAGAGGAGCTAGTAGCTTAAATTCATATGTCCATTTAAGAAGTCCAAGAGCTTTCAAAGCTTTACAGCATGTTGCATTAATATGGGCATGAAAATTTAAATTACTATCATACATTACTCCAAGATCGTTCATCGTATTAGTTTTATAGTAAGATAAATACCACGTAACAAGTATTTAAACTCAAAGTGAGTACGACTTCTATAAAAAGACTATTTAGAGACATTAAAGTCTAGACCAAGGTTAACAGCCCAAGCATTTAACACATTTAGGTCACTTAAAAGTAGGTGACAATCAGATACTGAACGAATTTCCAAAAATAAATTTAAGTCATCAGCAAATTATAAGAATTTACTGTGGCGAATAACTTTATTTATATTATTGATAAAAAGCGTAAAGAGTAACGGGGAAAGATGTCCACCTTGAGGTACCCCAGACGGCGTATTAAGTACCTGCAAATTGATATCAAATATTTTCACAAATTGTTTGCGATTGGATCGATAAGAACCAAACCACTACGATAATAAAAGCTCACCAAAACCACAACTGGTAAGGACATTCATTAATGCTGCATGGTTTATCCTATCAAAGACTTTACTAAAGTCAGTGTAGATGACGTCGACTTGATTTTTATTTGCAAAGGCCCAAACACATAATCAGTAAACACAAGATTGCATGTGCTAACTGATCGACGCGAGCGAAACCCGTGTTGCTCTTCAACTAAAATTTGATTTACAGCCGGTTGAATGCAATTTAAAACCAATGATTCAAATAATTTCCCTATGTGACCAATGATAGTTATTGGTCTATAATTAGCAATATCAGAAATATCGCAAGATTTAAATACTGGCGTAATTGAACTAAGTTTAAGTATTTTATATATATTATACATATAATATGAATTTATTTTATTTTTTAACGATTAATCACGAAAAATGATTAAGTATAATTTAATAATGTTCTCCTCTTTAATTTATTAAGTATCTATCAACATCAAAATCATGTACAAGTTACCTAACCCATAATCTTATAAGTATCTAAAGATATTTATTTATTTTTAAACAAATTATAAAAAAATATGTAAATTAAATACTTTAATAATAATATATTTGTAAATTATTTAATTTTCAATTTTATTAAAAATTGGACATAAATGCCTATACAACTCCTTAAAAAAAATAATGCTAATGCTTAATAATAATTTGTTGAATATATTTATAAATATACATTACCTTCACTATTGAATGAGGATCATTTATTTATACATTATTCAATAATATTGATGCAGCAAGTGTTTCCAAGTGTTTCTTGTACCATGTCTGCTACTATTATTACCTATTACTTGTGGTAATATTAAATAAAGTATTATTTTATGCGGAATAGGAAATAATATTATATAATTGATTATTATTAAAAAAAAAAACTATGTGACACGTGTGATTAATACTTAATAAATTTAAATAATTTTTGAGTTACACCCAGCCATCAAATTAAACACTATATATTATTTAAATTCGAGAAAATAAAAATAAAATAATTATTTCATATCCTTCCACCGAGATGTATTCTCTTACAATATATATTACACTTTTATTATTTTAACGTTATTACATTAATTATTTCATTATTTTTATTTCGGTTTATACATTTATTCTTCTATATTTTTTGAAGTCAATGGGTAATGCCCATATAAAGTTGTTTTTACAATTAATCATTTATAATAATATATTTTTGAACAACTTATAATATAGCTGTATACTCGTACACTCATTTTTATATTTTTGAAGTTTGTACCATCATATGTCTATATAATACATTGTTATTATTATTATATTATTTATTTATTAACATGATTATTTTTCTGTATGTAATAAAAATATACAAACATGTTCAAAGGACTATTTATTTACTTAATATATTAATTTTTACAAAAAATGGTTATGATTATGTATAATGTATAGTATATGTTAAGTTTATGAAAATTGGATTCAGGCTACATGATAATAACATATAGTTCTGGTATTTAAACTAAAATTGATTTGTTTCAGTTATCATATGTTTAAAGAAATGATATAGTTCTTATTTAAATATAAAACAAATGTCTAAATAAATCATTGCTTTACGGCATCATTGAAATAATTATATATATATTATTATTATGACACCAATATATTATGAAACAAGGAATAAGTTTGAGTGTTATAAATTATATGTATTATATAATATCTAAATTATTAAATAATCAATAATAAATTAGGAAAAAAATCACTATATAATCTATTCTAAAATCAATAGAATATTGATACGGTTCTCAAATCATTCTATTAAGACGTAATATAAGTTTTCTTCTTAGGACAGTTTAGAGGTCAAGCGTGACATTATACCACAAATTATAATACCTTTATATATGTATTATATTGGGTGCATTATATTAAATAATATGGTATTCCTATATATGATTATATAATATATTATAGAATATAGATAATATATGACTCATAACAAATTTTAACTTTAAATATAATGTATTGAATAACAATATTGTAAATCAGACCTTGAAATATATATATAATTTATAAATGTATGTACAAGTATACTTCAATTCATTATTCGAAAGTAGGTACATATATGTTGGTTATTTTATATCAACGAAATTTTGGCTGCAGTCCGTTTGCAGTGTTACTTGCAATAAAAAAATAAAAAATTATGCCATTAAAGCAATAAAATGTGATGCTATATAATATATATTGACACTTCTCAACAATATCAACAGTAAAATTATATTTACAAAATGCTATATTGTAGGTATAAAACGAAAAAATTCAGATTAGAATAATGCATTTGAAAAATCTATTCGAATCAAATTATACGCCTCGTTTAGGTAAAATTTTAACTACTTGATATGCGAATGAATCATATTTGACCTATTATTTTAAGATGACGTCGTACGTATGTATTTTCTCCAAACAATGTTTAATAATGATAATAAAATCTTTATTACGGAAATAAATTCCCATTACAAATGTATCTTTTATATAAGTACATATAATATTTAGGTTATTTTAAATTGTATACAGAGTTATAAAATTAGTTTATGATTATATTTATAATACGAAAAATAATATAATAATAATATATAGAATATGATAAATTAGTGATCTCATGTGTTTATATATATATTTACAATACAACCAGTGTTAGAAAATATTTAGATAACAACTTTTTATATTATATCTTACCTAGATGAATCTCTATTAATTTATCTTTATCTGAATCTAGATAAAAATGTAGTTATCTAAACGCACTTAGCTAAATAACTAATTAGTGTACATTAAAAAAAAAATATGTTTATAGCTGAAATCAAAATTTCCGACCTGTATAAAACTATGACAGCGTAAATTAATAATTATAGACGGGGCAACAACATCAAATTTAGTCCTTGCGGAATTCTTACCTCCTGACCGCATCCATATTGATAATATGAATCGTGAACATATGGGAATGGAAATATTTTATAGTTAATAGTTTCCGTATCCGTTTATACTTTAAAGTGAACAATCCATATCTATTATATAATAATATAATTTCTATATAATATTGACATTAGGCCGTAAAATTAAAAATACATCTCACAAATACGTGTATACTCGAATATAGTTTAAATAACGTACGAATGACATTGTTTTCAATTTTCAGGTCTTAAATTCTAAAATTTCCTATTTTATGAATTAAATATAACAAAGTCTAAAAGTGATAAAAATATCCCAAAATTAGAAATATTATTACAAATATTTTTTACGTTTATATAGTATAAAGTTACATATCCGTTTAAAGTTTAAAGTTTCTAGGACTATTAGTTTTAAAATTACGAAGAAATATAAAATAACGATTTGATGTGATCGTATTTTTGCCATTTTTTCGTAATTTTTTGGTAGATTTTCCTTACGCGTTAAAAATGTTTTTAGTAAACCGAAAAATGACCTAGGTATCTAAAGTAGGTATCAATTAAATGCAATTTGTTATCGAATAGTCGGAAAAGTTGTAAAGATCGGAGCAAAGATATAGTTTTGGGATATCATTCAATTGATTTTTACATGTTAAATGTTCAAATTATCTAATACTAATCCAAAAATGAATTATCGTTATCTTTATCTAGATAAAATTTGATTAGTTATCTTTATCCGTATCTAGATAAAATTTAGTGTAGATATCTTTATCTTATCTAGATTATTTTTTTGTTATCTTATCTCAACTCTGAATACAACCTATAAATATAAAATCAATTTCTAACAATATTAATTTCATATGTACATATATAATATATTAGATATATATTTTTAATGACAAGAGCCATAGAAATTGTTTATGATTTATTAAAAAAAAAAAAAAAAAAATCACATTTGGTATAAAATTACCTGCAGTAGACAATAATATATTCGACGGTAGTGGCGTTATTTATGAGCTGCCGACATGATTCGTGATTATATAAGTAACTTAAGTCATTATAGCGTATGCCGTATAGACGTATAATTACATGCATGCTCGGCGCATGATGAATGTACACGTAAAATAAATAATAATAATATTAAAATAGATCGATAAACATTATCAATAGTATGGTTAGAATACTTAAAACTTATAATAGGAATCTATTAATAAACCTAGTCTATTACTAGTTGTTTACTCGTCGATTTCCACAAATAGCAGTATGTTTAGAAAACAAATTAAAACCCGAGTGCTATAATAAAAATATATACCAATACTATATATTTTAGGTACCGGCTTTTACCATCACTGGCTATTTATTTCATAATATGTTCATTAGTAGTGGTTTTCGTAAATAAATATTAATATAAGTATATATATTTGATTTCCGTATATCTATTCTATTGTGCCCGGTCCAAACAACGCCTGATCAACTAGGTATAGGTACAATTTTTATTTAGTCTCTCGCCTCGTTCTTTTGTCAATATTCTTCACGGAAAATTTGGCCATTTGTACCTATGACAATAAATATTAAATTACGTCAGACGGAAATTTTACTGAGATAAAATGTACCCGGGAAGAACTTGGCGAGAGTAGCGTTCGGTTTCTTTTCAGTTATTTGGGCCGGTCAAAACATTTGCCCCCCCCCCCTTTCAAAAACTGAAATGACGCCACTGATCGACGGCAGATTTAGCTACAAATTATGGGTACGCTAAATCTACCGTCAATGCCGTAATATTTTTTTATATAAAAACAATTTTCAATGCATTTTGAAATTTTCAATTTTCAAACTCATTGAATTAAATTAAAAATTTATTTTTGGAAAATTTCAGACAATCAATTATATTATTTAATATTTTACATAGAAATTTAAATTTTATTTACATAATATAATGCAGAATGAGGATTTCTATAGACATAACATTAAAAACGTAAAAAAATGAATACTTACAATTATTTTAAATTTTGTTTAGACTTTATATCTGTGTTATGCATTATGTATGACAGATAAGGAATATATAATGAAACAATCAATAGTATACAAATTTTCATGATGATTTATCTTTAGAATGTAGGCAATTTCGTTTAAAAAAACATTGTTATGCAGTAGCTTTATTTCTAATAAAGTTTATATGATTATTGACAGAAAATATGGTATAATATTTTATACAAAGATCATGATTGTAGTTATTCGTGATAAATTAATATAATCCAAAGAATATTTAAATATTTTTATAATTTTTTTTTAAGAATAAGTAATTGTAGAACATGTTTGTAAACAGTTTGACTGTATGTGCACAGTGTAGTATATATACTATAAAATATACTGTTAAAATTAAATTAAAGAATACGATTATTATTGTTATTCCTCGTAGATTTTTAGATTCTGAGCGTAACGAGGAAGTTAGTGGTTTTACAATGATGTTTATTATTTTTTTCTCTGTTAACAAATTTACTACTAGAAGGAGTGCTCCGATCTTTACAAACTTACATGATTTCCTGTAGAAAATTTCATCTAATTGGTAGTTTAAACAGATCATTTTTCGAATTTTTCAACAGTTTCTTAATGTGTAAGGTAAAACTACAAAAACAATGAGGTAAAAATGGGAAATATACAATTTCGTCAAATCCAGATTTTTAATTTCTTCGTAATTTCGAAAATAATGACTTGAAAATCTTGAAATTTACATGGAATATTTAATTTAGTAATATATTTACGTTGATTAAGTTTTTTAAAATTTTTTTTTACAATTTTGGGTTATTTATAAACATTTTAGATTTCGAGGTTCAAAAATGGTAATTTTGGGTTTAATGCTTCAAAATTGTATACAGCGTTAAACATACGTTACTCTAACTAAATTCAAAAAATCTCGAAAATCTGTAGTCACAATTTTTTTTTATTGTAATTGAAATTTTTTAAATTATCAATTTTGAGGTATTTAAGTCCAAATTGTTGGTGAAATAAATTTCAAGACCTGAAAACAGTTAATATAACGTTAATCGCGCATTTATTTAACTAAATTAAAAAATATCGACGGATAAAAAGTATTTTAGATTCTGAGTATAGTGAGGGAGCTAGTGGTTTTTAATGATGTTTATTTATTTTTTTTTATTTTAAAACCACGCGTATTTCGCACATGCTCCATAGTAACTTTGCACCAATGAAATTGCCGCTTTTATATACATTTTTTTTTTTTTTTAAAGGCAGGAACCAAATTTTCTTTCATAGTTTTATGCTATATGATAATTAATTAATTAATTATTAATAAATAAATAAATAAATTATTATATTAAATATAATAATTAATGAATATTAAGAATTATGTTTACTACACCGAAGCTACGCTCAGAATCGTTTTATTGAATGCAATAATTTATCATTGTTTTCAAATGCAATACATCTATACCAAGAGTATTCTGTCCAGTAGCAAAGTGCATCCACCCCTACTGACACCCGACGGGCGAAGTGCATATTTTTTTAAATTATAGTGGTTAAATACATGCACTTTATACATATAGAATACTGTTGGATACATTGAATTTGAATTATTTCTTTCAATAAAAGTGTCCTGAGCGAAGTTTTGCTATATATAACATGAATAGTATAATAATAATACAATAATAGTATGCCTATTATTATTTATATGGCTAATGAAAATAATAACGTCAATATACATAGTGTTTTCACCTGAAAATCAAACACATTGCATACAGAAATAATACATGTTGTAAAAGAAATTAATATGGGTATTAAAATAAAGATAAATAGAAATTTAAAAAAAATAAGTTTTTGAGATTTTTTGAATATAGTTAGAATGACATGCCAAATCTTGTTTACAATTTTTAGATTTTAAAACCTAAATTTATCCCATTATATGAATAAGATATTTCAAAATATAAAATGTCTATAAAGTATAAAAATATATTTTTGAAAAAAAAAATGCATATTAGATCCATTTTTCACCTGAAATTCGAACACACTTTATACTGAAATAAAAAATGTTTTCAATAATTGAAATGGGTATTATAAAAATTTTAATAGTTTTTAAAAAAATTAATATTTTACCGTTTCCCATGACTTTTTGTTCTTTTTCTTACGAATTTATTAAAAAAATTAAAAATTCGAAATGATACACTATAATATTACTGTAAGTAATAATTGAGCGTATGATGTCTAATTGAGGATTTTATCTATTTTATAAGTTTATTTAACTATCCGTGACGTAATAATTAAAACCCCTGTATTGGAATATTATAATTTTATAAGATCATATTAAATATGTTTCGCAATCATTATTTAATTAATAATAATAATTATAAAATTAATAATGTTATAATAATATTATTTTTATTTTATCGTTTTAAACATATTGTATATGATATAAATAGATTTACTTTCCTAATGCTTAATAACGTTACTATTATAACTATAGGGTATAATTAATATTATTTGACTATTTTCATAATTTATAAACAGTAAGCACCTATTTACAAAAATATAAATAATTATATATCCTCAGCTAATACAAATTGATGATTGTTAATATTTAACTAAACAATAAATATATATTTAATATGTTTGTAATTGTTTATAGTGCAAAAAAAGAAAAGATTTCAAATACTAATTATATTAAATAAAACTGTCTTGAAAAAAAATTAAATTCATAATACTCTGAATAAAATTTTTCAAAATAATATTTTGTGTTCTAAATAATTTTACCGGAGTCTGAATTTCGTGTAAATAGCCTTCCGTCAACGAAATCGATCCAATCATGTCCATTGATCTAAACGGGTTGTATTTTTTTTTTCAGTATTTATCTTATAGTCCCCCCGTGCAGTGCCCCACTACTCCATTAGATAGACTAGACGATAGATTTACACAACTGGTTCTGGTACTGTACGCACCTGAGTACAGTACTCACAGAGTGCGTGTATAAAAATAATATTTTTATTTCAGCCTTTAAGTGAAGTCATCAAGTATTTTGTGAACCGGGAATAAAGGTAGATTTTTAAAATATTAAAATAAACCGATTTTTGTTTTTTTTTTTTTTTTTTTTTTTTTATCATGGTTTTTATCTATATACACTCTATACATAGTAAATTCATGTCATACGTTATAATATAATTAAATTTCCCTCCGAAATTAGTTTCCTAATTACGGCCTTGCATTTAACAATATCTTGAGCAATATGTGTCTTCTTGTATGTACACCTACGTGTTTTAAATTTTTATTTCGTCAACCGTTGTAATAGTGCACAAACACCTCGATCGAACGAATAACGTTTTTCGTACGAGTTAAAAGTAATACCGATAGTATATTTCTAGTATATGATAATACATACCTATTACCTACTATAACATAACTGCGTCTAATTTCATTTGTCCACTATCAATTTCTTCCGGCAGATCTCCCTGCAAATGTATATAAAAAAAAATGTAAGTACATAAACCAATATATTATGATACTGTTGTGTTGCAGAAATAATTAGAGATTATAATAGGTACTTTATTTTCGTCTATTTCATCAGGAATACTACTGTGGACTTGTAGCCAAGAAAATTAGTTTGGTGAAAATGTTTTTACATTAAGATATTAATTCGCATATTTGTATTTTAAAAGTATACCTATTAAAAAGTTCGTTATAAAAGCTTGGTTTTTTTTTTTTTTTTTTTAATCAATGTTATAAATTGTATTTCGAACATAACTATATGTATACATGGATTTAAATCTTTTATTTTTCTACGTCCGCCAAAAGTTGAACTATTTTCTATTCCAATGCCATAATCATTATCACAATCATATTAACTAATAGCCTAATATCCCATATATAACCTAATGACATGAACGGCTAAACGAGATAGATCATACCACGTACTCCATATTATATTTTATAATATTAGTATTTGTAAAGTAGATTCTATATTAAGCGGCTATTAGTTTATTATAAGTTATACGGAAATATCGAAATACGATGGAACCTCATGTCATAAAAATTCTCAACCATAAAATCTACTGTCGTACTATTACATATTTTATACTAATGATCGATCAATAATGGTTAAAAAGTGTATTTACGATATTAAACGTTTGATATAGGTGTACCTATAACCGTACAAAATGTGTTTTGTTGTAATATATAATGGTTTATGAGACAGTAAAATCGAATGTTATATCATGCGGATAAAACTATATTATAATATTAATTCGAACCGACTAAAATGAAATATTTTGATATCCAGAATTTATAGTTATATATAATTAAAGTTATTTTGGTAGTATAAATATATTATCTAATTAAAATATTTTGTTTTAAACCAATGTATAAGTTATAGACGACGGATGAAAAATATATATTATTATATTATAGTAAAATTATTTAAAACATGTTAGCTTATTTTATTATACACAATAAGTAAATTTTTATTGAATAAAATCTATACTACAGAATTTCTTATGATGTTGCGAGATCGTTATCTTATTTTTTCGACAAATATTATTTTTCCACTGATTTTCGTAAAATATATGTTGAATTTTGCGGACGTAATTAAATAATTATAGACTATGAACCAAATAATAGGTACCTAATAATAATATATTATATCATAGTTATCTAATCCTACGCTTACAATGCTATCGTAGGTCTTACTACGAATACGAACGGCTATAGCCAACACCAGCTGAATAAAAATGCAATAAGATGTAATATATACAATACTGTTAATAAATAATATACTAGCGTGATGCCAAAAATGTCCATTTCAAAACTTAATATTTAATACTCGTTTTATTTGAATACTACAAAAGTAAAATTTTGATATTAATATTAGCCTGATAAAACTGATAAATAAACAAACAAGGACATTTTTTTTTACAAATATATGGACTTTTTTGAAATTTAAATGTATCCAGTAAAATAATAATAATTTATATATTATATGGTACTTAACTGTATCAAAATCGAAAAAGTGTCAGATATTCAAAAAAATATCTAACATTCGATCCCAATATGATTCAGTATCGAAGGTGTCGAGCCGTCGAATAAATAGGTATCGCCTATAGCTAATATAGTTCCTTACGTCCTACATTTTGTATTTCATTCAAAACTAAATTCATCCAACAACCAGAAACGTTGCTTAGAAGTAAATTATAGCTAATGGTGACGTACCTATAATATATTTTTGAGTTATACGTTATAATTTAGGTAAGTAAATGTTCAATAAATGTTAAATACAAAGTGTAAAACCAATAAAACATTGAAAAAAAAAAATGTTTTATTTGTTTAGTTTAATTATTTTTGCACTATTTATGAAATATTAAAGAACCATTATACGGCGATTTTTAATAATCTTACCAACATATATTTTTAAAATATTGAAATTCATATCCTGAATGCCAAAATACAATCATGTTTATACTTTTTGAAAATGTAAATATTTTATTACAAACATTTTGTATATATATGTTTCTATCTATATATATATATATAGGTGCACAATATATTTTTATTACCGCCTGGGTTGTATCCATATTTAGAAATACATATTTTAATTTAATATGACCAAAACTGGTTTTCCATATCATCGAATATCAAATTGTGTAATAAAAAATAATCACGAGTATAAAAATATATTTAGAAAACATTAATATGATTATTTAAATTTAAATTTAAACCATTTCGTATACCAATTTTATTTTAATTTGATACAATAGGTTTTTTAGACACGAGTATATATGTACTAAGCTATAGTAATTCGAGTGTAATATTCTTCTTATTCTTCTTTTGGCCTTTACAACTCTCTGAGAGTTTTGCTGCTAATACAACTGCACATCATGTATCCTTGTCTTAAGCCATATCCAGTAGTTAAAGTGAGGGGCGACAGAGGGGGACGGCGTTCCCCTTATTTGCTTAGCTTAAGTTTGGCGTCCCCTTTAGTATATAGTCCCCTTTATATTTCTAAATGTTTAATTAAAAGTTGAGATTGAATTTGTTCTTTTGTACATAATATTCAAAAATTAAATAAAAAAAGTTAAAAAAATGGTATTTAGTTATAAATTGTATGCAAGATCTATATTATAGAAAAAACTATTTCGATTTTTTTTTGTTCTCCAGACATTCTCTCCTTGGCCGGAATATAGGTAATTAATATGCGTATTTTAAAGTTATAACCACAGAGTATGTACATTATACATAATAATATAGGTATATACATATATACGTTCGTGATAAATTTTTACAAATTAGGTTAATAATAACATGGATTAAAAGTTAAATTTATATAAATATTTAAAAAAATATTAAGGTACTGGTTCAGGGGACGCCGTTTTTTTGCATTAGCTATAGCCCCCCCTGCAAATATATTCCACTTTAACCACTGGCCATATCTCTCCGATCGTACAATATACTAGCTTTATTATATCCTCTTCAACTATGTCGATCCAACTTTTCTATCTCTTTCTACTATCCCAATTTTAAAAATTGAAGATTTTAAAAAATATATTACTGAATAAATGTTTAGTCATTTATTTTTTATTATTTTTCAAAATTTATAAAAATATTCTACTCGATTATCCAAGTTAGTTAATTTTAATTATTACCTAATAAGCTATAAAATATAATATAAATATTTTTACCGGTATGATGGTAAATGCCAAATGGTAATATATACAGTTACAGTTGTATAATTTAGTCACATAAATATAATTTATTAGAACACATAAAATTATAAATGGGTCATCGAAAAAAAATATTCACATTTTTATAAACTTTAAAATAATGTGACTAAACCTTTGTAAACAGTTTTACCATAAATAATTTTCTGAAAATTGTATTTAAAAAATGGCTATTTTAATTTAAACTTTATATTTTAAATTCCTAAAAACGTTAGTTAAAAAAAATAATTTAGTTATAAGTTTTGTGTAAGAGTGTCATAATCGTTTTTTTTTTTTATATAATTAAAATATTGAAAAGTATAAACGTCATTACATTTTTAAGTAGTCCTGTTAGTTGTGACACTGTATAATATAAAAACGAATATAATTGTACATGAACACATTTACATTTTTAAACAATATAATTGTACATTTATATCACACATGTATAAAAAGTGGCAATTTAAGTACTCAAAGTAGGTATACTATATTAAGTTTTACAAATTTGTAAGATCCTTAGTTATTCCACGTAAAAATAATTATATCACTTTAATTCCTAATGGAAATTTAGCGAGTAAATATAATTTTTCAATAAATATATAAACAAAGTATTATATTTGTTGTTGAAAATGTTTAAAATAAACAAATTACTAGGCAAGTGATTTATAAAAACATCTCGTGTAGGTATCTATTAGATGATTATTTTTTGAAATACTAACTACCTATATATTATTGCTACATTATTAACAAAGGGAGTAAATAAATAACAATTATAGTTTTGGGCACTTTTTTATCACCTCTTTTAAAACCAAAGACTGAGAAAAAATAAATAATATGACCTCTTTCATGTTGACCTGTAAACAAATTTCCAATTTATATATAACAATACGACAGTATATACATTATACACTAAGTCTTAACCCATACAACGATTACTCTTGTATGATTTAGAATTTCCTACTAATCATAAACATTTGTTTTCCTTATGATTTTCCCATATGATAACATAATATTATTTTGACTATATTCTGCGAGATGTACACATATATCCGTTACTTTTGCGGTATTGGTCAAATAAAAAAAATATTTTGTTTTGTGGAGGTCAATGAATTTTACTATACAAGACTGTTGAACTTCGCCATCAAAACTGGTTTTGCAAACTAAGAATCTGTATGATGTATATTATGTACTTACGTTTTTTTGTATCAGTATGTTCCCAGTATTATGTTAGAAAGAGTCATCATACAATGGAACGTGGTAGTTTGTAATCACCGTTGTTAAATAATTTCGGTAACATATTTTAGGATAAAATCAATGTGCTCTATTTTACGAAGTGATATTTTAATCGTGTAATAGGATAATCCATAAAAACGAAACGTAAGTAATAGCAATGAAATATATATATTCTTAAGACGTTTAAATATAATATAATATTGGTAAATAATATAATATTAAATATAACGGTACATTTTTTATATAAGTACTATGATATAATCACTTATAAAATGTTAATTTTATAACCAGTTTACACTAATTACGAAAACAGAAAAAACTCCAAAGTCACATGATAAAGTCACAATGTAAATTCTTGTTAAATTTATTTATAATATATTTTCATCAAATAATGAACAAGTATTACAATATTAAATTCATGCATAATATAAATAAAACTTAAAAAAAGCAACAAAATTTATACTTTTAGGTTTTACTTCTATTAATTTCAAATAAACAAAATACAAATAACGTACTAATTAGAAATTCGAATACTTATTCAGACATCTAAAATTATATTTCACCATATAGTCATAAAACACAATATTCGGAAAATGTATTAATTTCATGTAATTCAAAAAATAATTATCCAAACAATTGTAACTAAAAATTAATTATCTTAACCAATGTATCCAATTTCTAAAGTTTAATGAGAAATTTTATTTAAATTTTCACGGAACTCCAAAACTATTATTATCTAAAATAAGTTTAAAATAATATATGTAATATTAAAACTTACAGAAATTCACCACACTCTCAACCAATTTATTATTCATAGTAATTTAATATGTTTAATGATATTATATTCCGAATTTTAACGAAATTACAACAATTAATGTGTTACCTAACAATATTGTTTCGATAAAAATGTATTATATTCAAAGCACTCTTTAAACTCAAATCCTTATTTCTATCGGTAAGCATTTAACCCTTAACACACAAAAAAAATGTACAAGTCTAATTATTGTAAAACCAATACTTATACATTAATTTCATGTGCATACGATCTGATTAGGAATTGATAAGTGGTTTATATTATATATTATTACATTTATTATTCACGTTAAAATTTTATGATGATAATGATAAAAATACTATTATTAAACAAGTTCGTAAAGTTAAAGTGACCATTTCCGATTTCCAAACAAACTTTAAATAATAAACTATACTTATCCATAAATAATTTAAAAAAATTTGGTTGACATAATATAATAATTATTTTTATAAAAATCTATAAAAAAAAAAAAAATTAAAATTGAAAATATTGATACTGGTTATCATGGAAACGAATTGTAAGAAACAGATGGACGTATAATATAAAACGAAAAATATCTATTTCCCTTACTCGGAATCAATAATGTTTCTTGTATCTTTATTTGTACTAGTAACTACGGATAGACAAACATAACGGAAATATAAAAAATATAATATATATGATAATATTATATTATAATGACCGGATCTTTTATCTTATATATGTTATCTAATACTTATTTGTATATATTGGGTACTAGGCTGTTTTTCTTTTAATAATAATATTATCAAATGTTGTGTCAATACTTACATTATGGTATATGATTGTGATCTTGAATCGTGGGAAGAGAACCAACGTCCTATTTTTTTTCATGGACCAATATGGCGTGTCTATATAATGATTATATATACATTAAAATAAATACCAGTAATGCTAGTGATAAAATAATTTTTAGTGTTATAATACAATATTATATTTTTATGTTCATGATATTTGATATTTAATTATATAGTCAATTTTTTCATTGCGTGTCACTTGTCATCATATCCCTGAAGATTCGACATCATATTTTTACTTAAAAATATGTTCATGATCATTCCATTGAAAATAATACGATTGATAATATATCTAATATAATATAGGTACCAAACAAAACTATGTAAAATTGATCCTATTTGTTTTCAAGGTTATGATTTTTTTTATATATTTCAGTTTTTATACTACTTATTTGTAAGGATAAGTTATAGGAGATGCATGTTTTCACATATGCTTTCAATTCATAGCAGACCATTATAGACAACGATGAGTTAAAAACTAAAAATTTTAAAATTCATATTTTTGTATACATCGTCAATTTGTGAAAAAGTGCATTCTTCTTGATTTTCATATTTTTTTATGCATATTTAATATTTTTTAATAAAAATTTTCGTTTTTCTTTTAGTATCCATGTATTTTATACTCAATAAAATATTTAAATAACAAAAAAAATAAAAATATTCAGTTATTTATTTATTTAGTATACATAAACAACAACGGCATGGTGCGTATTTTATAATCTTTATCACACCTATATATCATAAATTATAATTTATAATATTATCTTCAGTATAAAGTACATAAATTCCGTTAGTTCATACATTTTTTTTTATTGCATATTTTAGATTGATTGTGCATATTTTGTCTATTTTAACTTCAACTTATATCCCCCTACTTTTGCAGTTATATGGCACTTCACATAGACAAGGTAATAGAATGTAACGGTGGTATAGGTACATAATAACAGTATAAATAAATATATAAATATATAATGGATTATTTTTGATAAAATTGAATGATTTTTATTTTTCATAGCTATATTATATCCAAAATATTTTACACTGTGTCCACTTGAAGTAATTTTCACTTTTCCATAAACTTGGATATAAATTCATTACATTTTTCATGATATAATTTGAAATCTGCATTGTCCAGTCTAGATCAGCCATTTTTTTTGGAAGTGTGTTTAAAAATATTTGGTTCGGTCCGGTCTATCCACAATATAAAAATTGGTCTAGTATAATTCTGAATGCTATTATTAGAATTATTAAATTTTTATTAGACTATTAATTATTAGATTATTATTAGAATGGCAATCTTGTCCAGTTTAGTACGGTCTGGTCTTGGTCCGGTGTTAGTTTAAATTTTTTTAGTATATATACTATATGCAATCAATGACAATACATATACGTGGTAAAATAAATATAAATTTGATATATTATGTACAACATTATTGAAAGCATTTTTCACCCTGTGGACAACATTAATTGATCGGATCTAGATACCAGGTCTAGTTATATATAAGACGGTCTGATCTGGAATAGTCTAGTCTATTCTGGCCTGGTCAGATTTCTCCCGTTCTTAAGTTTATATTCTTAAATTTGGTCTTGTCACGGTCTTAATCGTAGACAATTTTTTATATTGGTCCGGTCTCTGTATTTTTTAGTGGATTGAAAAATAACGGTACAATACAATCCGGTTTCATTATTTATCTGTCGAGTCTGTTCCTGGTCTATGTTAAATTTTATTGGTCCGGTCCGGCCTGTGAAATAACATACCGTAAAAAGTTCTAAATATAATACGTTTCATTAAAATCCTTAATACTGCATATTATTCGTTCCTCAGATTTGTTTAATAAGATTTGAGTCTACTAAAATTAATTATCTACCAACCAATTTTTTGTCTATTGAATTTATATATATAATTATACAATATATATCTATATGTTTATTGTGTATAATAATATACCTGTATATGATTTCGCGCTATTTTTTTTCAATATTGCTTTTTTATACATTTTTGGAGATACAATAATGTGTATACAAAACATTATTCATGTCAAAATTAGATATGTGTTGTCATTGAAACGTTTTAGCCAGAAATAATTAATAATAAGATCATAGTTTGTTCTTGATAAAATTATATTCTTCTTAAAAGGACAAATTTTTTTCAGAAACAGAAAACAATCGATTTCGAAAAATTGGAAAATACACTTAGTCACATAGATTCATCATCTATTAAAGATAATCGTATACAAATTTATTGTAAATATTATTATTTATGAGTTATATAATAAATGAAAATTTATAACAACGACTAATATGAAATTGTATTTATTGTATATTGTGAAATGGATTTTTAAATGTTCGAGTAGGAATTTAATGCAATATTATAGCCATAAGAATAATCTTAAACCCACATTACTCGAATAACTGATATACCTAATAATGTTAATGTATCTACTAGTAACGAATTTATTTTTCTTATACGGAATTTATAAAGCAAATATGCAATTTCCAATTTTATTTTAATACTCTATAATAAAATTTTTAAACCTATATCATTATTATATAATAATTATTAAAAAATAGTACTATAACAATGAACTATTTTTAACTTAAACCTTTTTTAATTACTTTTAAAATGTGCTTAAATATTTAAGATTCTGATTGGAACGATAAATCTAATGGTTTTATATAGATATATATTTTTGTTCTATGACTAATATTTCGACCAGAAGAAATAGAGTAAAAGTTTTAGAGTAAAGGCGTTTTTTTAATAGAAAATAAACTCTAATTGATGTTTTAAAAATATCGTATTATATATTATATAATATAATATTTATACTTTATAAATTGTTTCTTAAGTAAAGAAAAACTACTTTTTATAACGGACATAATTTATAAATGTATGAAAAATAACAAAATAACATATCCTGTACGAGTGAAGTGCTTTCAAGCCATCTGACACTCGACTTTTGCAATAAAACCAGTAATAATTATGTTAAATAAAAAAAATAGTAAAACAAATCACTCTAATCTCTATCTATGACAGTCAATTTTATGAGCAATAATATGAATATTAAGTTGATTGTTGGAAAAGTATTTATTACGCCAATTAATATTGCGTGTAAGTATATAAAAGGGATAGGAAGTGGTGATTGTCATTCTTTATCACACATGGATCATAGAAATTTAGAACATTTCTATTTCCAACGAACTGATGATTGATATGGATTCTATAAACTGATCTGAATTACTCACCTACTTTAGATTAAAATGTTTTAATTTTTAATTTCATCATTTAAAGTATCCCAAAACTTAAGTTAATGTATTCGGACATATAAAAATCGACATATTAAATTTTCGTGAATATCAAGGAAATTATTTAAAAAGTTGGAAAGTCATTCCAAACTAAATTTAATAATGAATCAAGATAAGTTTTCAAAGTTCTTAACACATCAATAAGTCAACCGAAATGTTAGAAATGGGATTTTATATATTTTTAAATACAGCAGCTGTATTTGTTTACATGATATGCCTGTTTATGCGAGTGTACTCTGTACAAACCATCATTACTATAACCATCGTATTTACAAAAATTAAAGACTAAATACTCCTTACACAAATACACTTCATTATGTGAATAAATCAAATAATTGCCTAAAAAATAATAACTACTTAATAAATAATCGCTTCTAATCCTCTAATTATAATATTTTAATCTGATAATTTAAAGAAAAATTTTCAATAGTTAAAAGTAACTGATATAACCCGTCCAGTTCATTTGACGTCATACGTTTGACATGATTAGGGGTTCAAAAATATGAATTGAACAATGTGTAATACCTACAACGTGCAATTTATATATCATCATGGATATTATTGGGTAATCAATATTTTATTGGGAGTATTCCTAAAGATAACCTCAAAAACATTATGTAAGTAACACATCTGTGCTTCTACAATTTTGATAACCCCTAGAAATGTAATAGTAATGGTAATTGTAATAGTAATTGTCGCCAAGAGTGTAGACCAACTGGACCGATTATATAAAAGTCTTAAGTCCAAAACTATTATTTCATTTTATTTGTATTTTCATTATTATTATTGCATTGTTGTAATCAAGAATTATTGACTAAAGACCTTTATATCATGTGTTAAACAATTAAAGTAGTATATTATAGTTTTTATTTCACATCGACAATTTATTCACCAATTGCAATATTGATTTTATAACATTCTTCAAAATAATAATTTAATAAATGATCTAAAAAACCGATGCTTAATATTCGTGTGTGCACACAGGCTACATTTGAAACGCTTTTTTGGAATACATATATATAAGTGATATCTCGAATAAATGAGCCATTCTTAATTCCATCTTCCAGATTCTTTAGTTACATAATATCGTGAAGACCGATGGCAACCATTCTATACCTACATCAGTACGCAAACATAGTAGCCAACATACGTTAGATTAATAGTTGATTCCAACGGTGTGGTAATCATGGTAGTGTTATTGACAGTGTTTAAAATATTATATGTACATGGTCATGTATGAAAATAAAAGTCCTTCCTACCCCTACATGATTGTTTTTTATTTTTTAAGCTATAAATATACTTGTATACTGTCCTCCTAGTAAACATTTAAATAAAAAAAAAATTACAATAAATGATTGTAAATGGTTTTTGTATTATCTATATATTCAACAATGTATTAGTACCAACAAATTCAATTTTTAAACGCCATCTACTGAATATCATAAATGTATTTAAAGAACAAAACATAAATTTAAAACCAATTACTTTTTTATAGTTATAGGAATAAGTATAATATTTAAATTGTAATATTCTCAATACTAATATCTATTTATTATTTTTTTAGATATTTTTGACACCCCATAAATATGGTCTGTAGAAATATTATTCTTGGAATTATTGTCCTAACAGTTGCTTGGCCATGTTTTTCTATCGATATATTTTCATTTTTGGGTAAAGCATACAGGAAGAATTTGATTCAATTTTATGAAGATCCTCAATTTGGAAATAAGAAGATATTAGATGAATACGATTTTATAGTAATTGGAGCTGGTGCTGCAGGAGCAACGGTCGCTCGAAGATTAGCTGAAGTATCCAATTGGAATATACTACTATTAGAAGCTGGCGGAGAAGAATCGTTGATAACTTCTATTCCAGCTATTGCACATTACTTGCAATTCACAAATTACAATTGGAAATACAATACAGAGAAGGAGTTACACGCATGTAAAGGACTTATAAATAGAACTTGTCCCTGGCCAGCAGGTAAAGGATTAGGTGGGAGCACAATTATAAACAATA
>JAIPRL010001283.1:0-61535 GCA_025469235.1 Pemphigus obesinymphae
GATTTTTGGGGTATATTGTTGGGCGTACCTCCTGAAAGAATCTGAACCAAAGTTTATCCCATTTATATGGTGTTCCAATCATCAATAGTAACGAAGTTATAGCAAAACAAAAAAAACGAAGTGGGGGGAGATTTTTATTATGTTGCACACTGATGTACACTCTACCTATTAGTGCTATCCCGGGTGATCTACGACTAAAACTAAATGTGCTATAATAATTCCAAAAAATTATTCCCCTTCCCCCTTCCACCTTTCCAGTACAATGATTACTATATTTAGAATACATAGGTATCGATTTGTTTATAATATCCACCTGAGGAAGCCTACCGAGTTTGAACTCATTCGATAATGTATGATGGGATTTTCCAAAAGATCCCTTAGAAGGGATTTTTGGGTATCTTACCGGGTGTACCTCTTAAAGGACGCTGAACTAAAGTTCATCTCGTTCGAACAGTGTACCTATCACCAACAACCCTGGATTTATAGCAATAATGTTGCAATAAAATAAGTTTCCGACAAAATATGGTTCCGAAAAAATACGTTTCTGATAAAATAAGATTCCGACAAAATCCGTTTCCGACAAAATGTGTTTCAGAAGAAATATGTTTCCAACATTTATTTTTCCAGAAAAATACGTTTCCGTGTATATATTTTCCAACTTTATATGCGTCCCCTTATTATTTAATAAGTTATATTAATGAACAAATCGATAGAATTTCTGAAATATATTCAACGTTTAGATTGTCAACGATCGTTTATGATATTGATAGATATCCAAAGACATAATATTATGTTCTATGCCATAGAGTAACTGCAGCATAGACATTGTAATTTTATATTTTATTAGGTACCTAGGTATCTAATAAAAAGTAAAATACAACTTTTGTAAAGTAGGAATCCTTAATTTTGATACAATGTTATTACAATTTTAATCATTTTTATGTATAAGCCATGTTCAGTTTCAATCTAAAATTGACGAGTCACAGTAATTTCTTCTTCTTCTCCTTCGCCCTCTCTCCCAACTATATGGGGTCGACCATCCTAGTCCTCAACTTTCACTGAACTCTATCTTCCGTATCCTCCTCACTCCTCACTCCTACCCTGACTTCAGTTCCTCTACATAAATTTCTTACTCTTTTACTTGTCCTTTCATACATGTCCTCAATTACGTTCACGTACAATTTTAGTAGGTAACCTTTTCCATTAATATCCATTTCAAAATTTCTCTAGAAACCCTATCATACACCTTCTCTAGATTAATAAATACCATACACAATTTCTTCTTCTTTTCTTTGTAAAAGAAAAATAACGAGTTGAAGACAGCAGTTATTTCTAGCAATTATTGATAAGAACGTTTTAGCGTAGTGATTGATAAGTTGCTTATTGCACAAAATATAAAGGAGTAATATAAAAATCCTAAATATAATAAATTAAGTACCAGTCTGCGTACAACATAAATTTTTAATAGGGTTGGTCATTGAGATTGTTTGGCCGACTATTGTGTGAAAAAAAATCATTGAATCATGATGTATAAGACAAATATGTTTTGATTGATAACAATTAGTTACATATAATAATAATAATTAACAGAAATAATATTTCGTAGTATATATTGTATTGACAGATTGATTTCCAAAGTGTTTCGGCAGGAGTTCAAATATATTATCTTTACACATTATTAAAACTCATTAAATTAACTAAAACAAAGAAATAGTAAAAAAAATGCACTCGACTTTGGTCCCCCCCCCTACTGAGCGGACGAAAATAGAGCACCAGACCGTCGCGCATGTACCGGTGATCGATTTTTCGCAAAAACTACAGGATAGGCCATGAGAGTTGTAAATAAAACATTAATATGGTATGCTTTAAGTTTTAATTGGTTGTTTTGTTAAATTTTTTTATTTGGTCTTTTTTCCGTATTCTGATAAAAGTAGGTAGGTACCTAAGAACAACGGCCTAGTAATAATCATGACCTAATACATAGTAGCAGTAGTAGTAGTAGTCCATGGTAACTTAAGTTACTTTGACATTTTGTAGAACCACTGAGAAATATACTAAACGTTAAAAGTTTAAAATGTATACCAAATTAAATTTCAAAAATTTTTTTCCAAAATATCAGAGGGGGCCTTTTCAAATTTTACCAGTGTGGGGGTGGGCGGTCGATGTGTTCTGTGCATGATTGTAAAGAACAATGTTCTTTAGAATCGTGGTTCTGTGTCTATTCTAACATGAACTATAATAATATCAGGTGAACACGTCTTGTTACGGTTCATGTTAGTCAAGTACCCACTCTTTTTTTTACCTCCACGTCTACACGTTTCCGTTGGATGAATTTGGCTACACTGTATGAATTTTCCCTTCTAAAACCATATTATTATTTTTGTGTTTACAGCCTGCATAGCAGTCAGCGGATTGATTTTTTCTTTTCATAATTTTATTTTTATTAAAATTTCCTATCGCCTATCATATTTTTTCACCAATTTCATTCTCGTTCAGTGATCGTTTCCTGCCGAAGCTCGAGAATTATAATTTCAAAGGCCAGACTCGATTTTTCGACACAATCGGCATAAATTAAATTCAGGTAATTAAATATTTGTACTTCAATAATGTTTATATATTATTTTACTTTGTTTGTAACTTCAATTGGATTTATTCCATACGCCTAAAAACGCATTCATTCTTAACGAATCGTGTGTTGTTTATATTTTATGTATTTTAATTATACATACCCATCATTTAAACAAATTTAATTAAGTCTACAGATTTCTATTCATAAATAATACAATGCTAGTTAATACAATTCTTAATCAAAAATAATATTTTTTTAAGGTTGATGGTTTAAAAGACCTTCAAAGGTCAATCCAAATATACCCATACTAATACACGACTTTTCTATATTACATGTATATTATATGTGTTGTTTTGGATTTTGTGTCAAGACATTATAAAATTAACTGTAGATACACGAGAAAAGTTATTAATTAGGTAAATAACATACCTATTGGTTTTTTATCTGAATATTTCATTAAGCATATACTGTTTACAAATTGTGTATTATAAACTTGTTAAGTATTAGTTATTTGGTTAAAGAAGTTAGTACCTGCCTTTGATATCGGGAATATTGCCTTCCGTTGGCTATAGTAAAATTTTATGATTTTGGAACCGTAATGTGATGTGCGAGAATTTCTTGATTATAGGTGTCAAGTGATAAAGCTGATTACAAAGTATTTACAATCATGGCCAATTATAACAATCAACAAACACAAAATGCATTTAAAAATGATGGATCATTTCTAGAAGTATTTAAACGATTTCAACAACAACAGCAGCAGATACCACAACAATCAAATTCTGAAGTTGTAACATCACAAACATCATCATCTTCTGATGCTAATACTTTAGTTGGTGTTCCAGAAAAACGATCTGAAACTCTTAAAACATTACCTATAATTGGCAAACGTAAAAATAAAGCATTAAAGACTGGTATAGTAAAAAAAGTGAAGCCAGACGATGAGAAAAAACCATCTAAGCCTACAGATGCATGGTCATTATATTTAGATGAAGTTAAACGTTATCAAGAAACAGTTGGAGAACAAGATAATAAAACTAGACCTCTTGTAAAATAAGTGATAAAAAAAATAATATTATGTAAATAAAATTTGTAAATAAAACTTTATACTTACTACATTTGCATTATATAAAAAACAAATTAACTATTCATATTTATCGTTTATTAGATATACCTAATATCAAAAACAAATATAGTTGACATGCTTTTTTTATCTTGATGAGTTAATTATAGTTTTTTAAATAAGTCCTAAGTAATTATTGTAAAGTGTACTATATAGGTAATGATTAAAGTAAATTAATTTTAAGTTAATACATATACCTATTATTGTTTTAATTAAATTATAGTAGAAATATTTATACAGGCACAATTAATTAATACTTTAATACTTATATTTACTCTTTAAGAAAAAATGATTTACATGTTACAAAAAATAACACTGATACTATTAATATAATAATATATTTTACGATACTGATCATAAAATCATTATTAAATAATGTAATTGGACTTGTCCAAAATAATTCTAGTTTCTGTGTCAAATTCAAAAAATATAATTATATTCATCAACAATATTTTAATACAATTCTTCACCAACCTAAATTCTTAAGTCTTAGTGGATTCAAAAGTATTAAATAATATCTTTAAACTAGTGTATTTATTTAAAGGTTATTATTATTTGTGTCATATTATTATTACTAGGTATATTAAGTATTATAATGAAAAAAAAAAAAAAAATTGAAAATATTGGAGTTCTAATAATAATTTTTTATGTATACATTATACAATAGTCTTATGATTGATGTTAAGTATTATTTTTTTTTAAAACTTTAAGTTTTGTATTTTTTAATTTTAAAATAAATTGAAAATTGATTGTTCTAGAATTGTTGAATAAGGTTTACATTTTAACAATGAGCTGAAAATAAGTATGTTCATTATGTACATACCCCATATGTACTCTAATATTTTTTAGTATAAACAGTCAATACTACAAAGTAATATTTATGAAATTATATTATTTTAAAATAAATAAAGATATAGGTACTATGTTAAAATACAGGTAAAAAAAATTACCATGGCAAACTGAAACATAATTTTTTTTGTTATTTACGCAACCTTACGATTAAAATGTGCTTTTTGAAAAAGTAAAAATTAAAATTTTACCTAAAAATTGCTTTTTGCCTATTAATTTGATAGTATTTTGTAGATACTACATCTTTTCTTCATATTTTAGAATTATGTTGAGTCCATTATTATTAAACAGCAAAAAAGTGTAATTTGAATTACATGTAATAATATTTTATTTAAAAACTTTCTTGGAAAAACGAGCACTTTTTAATCAAGAGGTCTTGATAAGTTTATGAGCGATTTCTATTTACATTACATAGAATAAATGTATTTTTTATATTTTCTATAGGAAATCTTAATACTTACATATATTTTGTGAATTCCTTTATTGAATTTAAATTATTTTCTTAATATGTCAATTAAAAATTAATATTCAGTTAAATTATATAGAATTTATTAATCGTATTTAAAAAATTAATAAACATTTTAAATTTTGTTTAGCATATTCAGACAAAATGGTACTTGAAGTAGATGGAATCAAATTAGAAACTGCACCATGGGATCCTCGTTTCCCCAATACCAATCAGACCAAGTAATTTATTTAAATTTGTTTTCAACATAACCATTTATTTTGAAATTTATATATCAACAACCAATATCATACTAAACCTTATGTTATAAGTACATTTTTGTTCAAAGTTTTTTTTAAAGAGAGACAAAATACATTTATTATAATTTATATACATACATTTTACATAAATAAACTTGAAAAAAATGTACATGTAGGTAGGTAGCTATTATATTTATACTATATTGCTTAAACTACAGAAAAAAATCCAAAAGTAATTATTTATTTACGTTTAAACATAAACCTAATAACTAATTAAAATACACTTGTTACTGTTATAGTCCATGACTTATTCTAAAGAGCATTTGAAAAAACTAAATGTGCACTTGATCAACCAATTTTTGTAGAGTTTAATTTATATGTGATTAATTAAATATATTTTTAATTTATAAGAATTAAGTTTAATAAATATAAAGGTTCATACCCCAAAAAATGTAATATTTAAGATGCATCTCATAATAATTCCATACTAATTATTCAGTACAATCGTACATACAATACGAACTAATAGTTATATTTTATTATAATATAATAACATATATTATACAACATTTATTAACATGAAGGTATGTACTCTGAAGTTTCCGGTTAATTTAATACTATTTTTTACTTTGTCTATAAACAAAATCACAATGATATGAATATAACTATCCCGGTGGCAGACAAAACTTGTCCGCAACACACAGACCGGTATTACACAGCATTACTCAATATAATGTGATATACTGTATATGTGTATGACAATAGTTAACAAATATTGGCTCTCTGTATGTCAATCACGATTGTAAATAAACAGATTACTCGATAAAGCGGGTTTCTACGGTCAAGAAGTGTTCCATTGATTTTTTTACACTGGTAGTAGGCCAATAACCTGGCTTTCTTATTCAACATATTTAATATTTTTAAAATCTTGCTATTCACACAATTATAATATATTTATTTTATGTGTATTTGTCCTGAACACGATGGTTTTTTCAAAATACCAATATTCTTAATACGTTTTCCATAATAAACGAAAAGCAAGTGTTAAGCGCTAAAGAAACACATATTTTATTCTATATAAACAACTTCCACAAATTTTTTAATATTATAGATGTGTCTTCAACAATTTAAATAAATTTTACAAATTCTTTACTAAAACATATTTTTGTGAATTGGTTTTCCCTTTAACTAGATTAGGTATGTAGATATCTTATATTTTATGGTGTATTATGTAAGTATAAGTATAAATTGAAATTTTTATAGTGACAGTATATCTATTAAAATGTATTATATATTATGTATTATAATATCTCTTTAGAATTTAAATTAAAAAAAAAATCTGATGTTCTAATATTTATTTGAATAATAGGTGTCAATAATAGGAGTTTAACCAAAATGCTAATTTTAATTTGGCGTATTGAGTAATATTATAAAATATCATAAGACAAAAAGTTATAGCTTATTAAAAAAAAAAATGTAATTAGGTAAATTGCCTAACTATAATATTATTGTCTTTGTCACTATTAGGAAATACCTACAATTCAAAGTTTTTTATTTAAAATTTTAGCTTAAGCAATAGACAATTAGACATTAGAAGTAGGTAGGTAAAATGAATCCATATTACAATCTACTATCTAATTTTGAGGTCACCTTCAGAGCCAAAAATGAGCATAAGCATTGGGTATCATAATTTCAATATTTACTCGTACATAATATTTTTACTTTTAAGTGACTGAAATATTGAAAAAATAATTAATTTTCTGGTTTATACTTTTTATACTACTAGGAAGCTTTAACTAAAAATGGATTAGATTTTTTGAGAACCTAGTAAATACATTATAGAGGGTATTCATTCCTATGAATGCCACTGGACCAAGTTCAGCATCTGGCCCAGTACATAGCTCCGTCACCTAGAACGCTATGCGGGTACACTAATAAAATTAAGTTAAATTTATTAAAATCTATATTTGTATTTTGTTTTGCTGCTTAATATATTATATATAGATATATATTAAATATGGTAATTTTATTGTAGGGCAAATTCATAGAATCCAAAATGAACATTAACAATACGACTATTAAAATGAGTTAAATTCATTTAATAACTTTTAAATTATAAAAATAATATAATAATAATTATATTATTGTTATTCATACATTTTCTAGTCATAAATTATATTATTCATTAATTTGTTTTTTAGTTATTGAAATAAATATATATATAAGCCCAGCTTGGTGCCACTACTGTATTTTTGCCAAATAAAGGAGTGATATGTATTTTATAAATATTGCCCAACTTTGTATGGGAATTAAAAAATACAATTTGATTTAGGCTTTTTTCTGATGGATTTTTTTTTTTGTAGGCTGTGTTCTATTAACTTAAAGATAAAAATATATTTTATTTATTTATATGATAATTAATAACTTGTCCACTGGTACATGTATATGCACATGTTTCAGTGGACCAATTAAACTAGTTTGAAATGAAAAATCAAGTTATATTGCATTCTGGTAAGAAAATGTAGTTCATATTTCTTTAGTAAATAAGTTTTTTGTCTATAAATTTTGTAATAAATTAAATACACAAATCAATCAGCAGTCACTACTGTTTGCTGGATTTCAATTAGTTTTAAAAGTGCATAGAACATAATAGGATTAATAACACAAAATCCTCAGAAAAGATAGTAGCATTATTACCCTTAACTGAATATTATTTTTGTTTATATTTTAGGTATTGTTACCAGAGTTTCTTAGATTTCCATCGTTGTAAAAAAATAAGAGGTGAAGAATATGATGCATGCCAATATTACAAACGTGTCTATAAATCCATTTGCCCCAATTCATGGATTGATAAATGGGACACACAAATTGCAGAAGACCGATTCCCTGGCAACATTTAATTGGCTTAATTTAAAATAAATATTAAGCAAAATCATGAAATAACTAGTGTTCTTTACAAGTGTATTACTCCTATGTGTTACATAATTTCTTGTTTATAGATTTGTATGTTACTAATATTATATAAACAACAGTTGGATATACAATAAAATTACTTTGTTCTACTTTTTTGTCAATAATAATTAGTAATAAATATAATACACATTATTTTGAATACAATCTGAATCAAAGTTGTAATTAATTTTGAAAAAAAATGTATTCATATCTAGGCCACACATTCTTAGATTTTCTTCAACCAGCATTCCATTAAGTTGTTACGCATAGATTATGGTTCAGTTGGCCAGGCTACACGAATTGTTTTCTTTACATGTGTATTCATATTATAAATTGAGGCAATGTCATAAAACATCGGATCAGACGTTGCAGGGTGGACCAAATTTGATGTTATTTTCTTGAAAATTTTTAACTAGACAATAAAATTTGATTCTTGCCATATGCAACGTCACCAACTCATTTGACTAATGTCATTCACACATGCTACATATTAATACAGCGAAAGCTGTTGCCGGAGTATTGCAGCATGTTTCAGAGAAAACTTGCTGGAAGTGGCAAGATGGTATCGTGTTATCTATTTGATCTAAAAATACATTGTCTGCGCACATTAAGAGTGTAACCCGTCGTGCAGGCGATGACCGGTTTCCACCTCGCAACCTCATCATAGTCGAACATTGCGTGTATAATTATAAATTATATTATACTTTCATCCAAAAACTGGTTACGCTCTTAATGTACTCCGAGTAAAGACTACATAGCTATTGTAAACAATTTAATTTGAAACACTGTCCAGTGTCCATACTTGTTATACATTAGTTTTAATTGGCGTTGTTCTGTCAAGTTATAACAATGGTCATTTTAAAAATGATCTTTGATGTACCGTTCTCCAAGCTTCCATCCCTAAACCAACACTGTTTCCTATTTGACCATGTATGATCAAATCACATATATCAGTGACCATAGCTTAACAACCATTTCAAAATTATTAGACAGAAAAAAAGTGAATACCAACCTGACATTTTACTATATTTTTAAATAATCGATATAATCCTATAGAATCACCATGTCCTAATAACCACAGAACATAACTAACCTAACCATAGCATTGTTTGACTATGGCAAGGTAGTGGGGTGGAAACCAGTCACCACAGACTCGACAAGAAACCTTCTAACTAAATGTATGCAGAGTATATCTGGTGGTGTCTTAATTTTCAAAATTATACACTAGATGAAAAACATTAGTGAAATTGATCGATTTGTTATATTGTAAATTGCAAATAGTTAGGTAAATCAATTAAAACTTAAGTAGTTTCAAAACCTGATTTGTAATCAAACTAATAATATCAATATTTATTTGAAACCATATTTTTCATTTGAATGAATGGCAATATATTTGGTAAATATATAGACAGGGTGGATAACTGCGGCTCTCGTCTTACCGTGTGAGACACAAAACATTTTTATTAACATGAAAATTTTTAATATTAATTTAAAAACGTAATAATTATTAAATTATAATTTTAGTTTTTACAATTATTAAAAAGAGTGTTATTTATATTAAATGTATTATATTTAAATAGATAAATTTTAATGTATTGTTGCATGCCTTTTTTCTACTCTTGACTCTTAACATTTTTTAATTTTATTTTATGGCTCGAGAGTCTTTTCACTGGTTACTCCTGAAAATTGGTAATGAAAACAATCCCCAATTAGGATTAAGGTTTGTTTGTTGGGTAGGATACTGGTAGTGAATATATTGATTTTGAAACCAATGATAAATCATTTCTTTCAGTAAAATGAATCTAAGTGGAGCTTCAGTGTAACATTTACAATTAATATAAGCTATAAATACATTAATAAAATTTTTTTTAATTGTAGTTTTTAATATTATTTTATGTAAAATACATACTATGCAAATTTTAAATATTTTTTTCTTTTTGGGAGGGGGATTCTAAGGAATAATACGTTATTGAAAAATGTAACTAAATATATCATAGGACCAAATAGATAAAATTTGCTACTTGAAAATGTGTATGTAATATATATATATATATAAATAATACTATATATAATTTCTATACTGAATTGCCTCCGGGTGTGTATTTCAAATAAATAAAATAATACTTAAAAGATTGGAGTATTTTGGTTAAAAAGTTGATACAGATAAATATAAAAATAAACATTTTTGTAAAACCCTATTAGCATTCTATCTTGCCTCAGAATCTAAAATAAAACAACAAATTGTATATTATTAAAAAAAAGAATTTAGGTTTATTTATCTTTTAAAGTATAATTATAATAATTAAAATAAAGTATCTTGACAAAAATTACATTTTGTTCTAGTGCTACTATTTTCACAACCTAATTTTAGGTAAAAAAAAAAATAAATAATAATTGCTGTTTATGAAAAACTGTAAAGTACAATATATGATAATAATTAATAATAATAATTGTAATATAAGTGTTTATACGTCTTACTGGTAATAAACATTACTTTTTTGAATTGAAAATGTAATTTTAATAACTTATTTTTAAATTGAAAATAATAATAATAATGAATAATGTTTAAGAACAATTGTTAATTAATATTAAAGTTAACATTAGTTGCTTTTAACTGATATTATATATCTAATAAATAAAATTAAAATCAACTTTAACTATATAACGAATCTTAACCTGTGAAACGTCATACACAATAAATCTGAAGAAGAGAGTTAAGGAAATTCACAAATTTTCATTAGAACTATACAACAATATATAAGTTTATGCACTAAAAATATCTAAATATGCATGCATGCATATTTATACCTTAAAATGACTCAAATATACACTAAAAAAAAAAAAAAAAAAATGGTATAAAATTGTTGAATTAATTATAAATATAATATCAGAAATAAATTGTAGTTATGTCAGATAAATTTGAAGAAATAATACAAAACGGCAAAAAGTAGTATAAGTATAATAGAGTAGGCTAAATTAGAGAAATATGATATATAGTTGTATGAGAGATAAGGAATAAAAAAGGGGAAATAGAAGTGTAACAAGGAAGTTTTGAAGACGGGGAGTAATATTTTAATGAATTATGTGAGAGGTAAGCAATAGATTAAATAGTTAAATGAAATTTGGGTATAGTGAATTTAGTAAGAGAAGTATGGAGGAGTATGGGTTAGAAAAGTAAAAATTAAGAAAGCGGTGCGACCAGTAGAAGTATGAAAAGCACTAGATAGGGAATTTAGGTGGCTGACAAAGTTATTTAATATAATACTAGTCGAAGGGAAAATGGCATAGGGGGATAAAACTAATGAGTCAATGTATATTTGAGTAAGAAGTGAGACATTTGTTGGGCGAAATCAGTTTGGGTTTATGCCTAGGTCAATAATAGAGCCAACATTTTGTATTAAATAGTAGAGAAGTATAGATGAAGTCGTGTAAAGTATTTATTGATCCAGAGAAGACATATGATAAGGTTCCTAAAGAGGATTATGCGACGGAAGAATTCCAATTAGGTTTAAAGGTAAATATATAAGATAGTATTGAGGCCTGGGATGTATAGATCGAAGTGTTAGGTAGTGGATAGGAAGATAGAACAACAGAGGATGAGTGTGGTAGAGATGAAAATGTTAAGATAAGTTGAGTGATTAGAGAGGATAAAATAAGAAATGAATATGTAAGGGGTATTATAAGAATGACTCCGATAGTAGACAAAATGAGGAAGAATAGATTCAGATGACTAGGGAATGTTAGAAGGAAGATATAATATAATATATATAATATATATAATATAATTAATATAAGTATTAAGAGTAGTAAAAAGAATATATGTTGAAGGAGGAAATTATATGAAACTACAACACTGATACGTGTTAAAATAAACTTGTGAAATTTAACAGATTAAAAATATGATTATAGAAAGTTTTATATTAGAGGTTTTTTTTGTAATAGAATTCCAATTATTATAAACTGTAATAAATTATTATAAGCCCAAATTACAAAATTAATAAACTTTTAACTGTGTATAAAATTTCATTGACTATGTTATAATCTTCAGTGCAAACCAAGTTTTTTTTTTTTGTTCGCGCTGAAAATAACAACATAGTTATTGTAATATGTAAAGGGTATTATTTTTGAAATTTGAGTTTATAATAAGTTGTAAGTGCTCCAGTTTATTTTAATATATTATCAACTGGGTGATAAATAGTATAAAGTATTAATAATTTAATATTTTATGCATAGAGTAAGCTTCGATAGTCCGGTCAATATGGTAATCTAGATGGCACGTATATCCAGTTTTGTACCAGAATTCTCATAACACAAATAATCTGCACTTTTTGAACATTACTCAAAAAAAAAATTATTGATTGTCTTCATTAATAATTAATTAAATCATATATCTATTTTTTTTTTTTTTTTAACCTGTTAATAAATATGATAAATAAAGGCTGTGGAACAAAATTTCTCGGTGATTTGTGAGTACCCTTCAGTAATCCGGACGAATTGTTGATCTGGTCATTACTCATACGAACTATCGAAGCTCTACGCATATATTTTGAAAACAGTTTTTCTAAAAATATATGTAAAATATATATAATAAAACATCAAATTATGCAAAACATGTCATATTCTTATAATATCCCTGTTGTTTTGAAATGGACTTTTATAATACTTGGCATGTTATTATATTTCGCAAAATTGATATGATTCAACTAAGTAATAAATGTATAACTAATGATAATAAGTTTTGAAGTTTAAAAAACAAATATATGTTTAATAAAGGATACTCATTGTAGAGCAATGTAGTGTCATTGACATTAGAAGGAATTGGTTTTCCAAAAGGAACTTCAACTTCACCATTCATTATTAATGATGCAGCAGGATCCGGCATTGTTCTACCAATTCCCTTACAGCTATGTTTTCCAGACGGAAGTTTCTCTATATATACCGATTCTTTATGTTCGTCCCTATTAACATAAATAATACAATCAGTTAAATATTTGAAATACATTGAATTATAACACATTATACATACATGTTACCCAATGCAACTTCACATAATAATAATAAACCAGTATTATTACCATGGGAAGCCATACAATAATTGGCCGACTTTGATACCATATCAGCAAAATATATACCTTTACCAAACATATAGCCAGTAACTGGAGCTTCTTTGGGAGCAATACGTAAACCCTAAACACAACATTTTTATTAGGTGTTAACACATTTAAGATAAATAAATAATTACTTGAGAAAGTATAGCAGCGAAATTAGTAATTCTTGAACCGTGCCATAATAGTTTACGATTATGTAACTTTTTAAATGGTTTGAATCGCTTTTCTTCACCACTTCGAACCACTTTAAAAATATCTTTAATATTTAAAGAATATGAGCCATGGGTTTCAGCATGGGTATTTTTTAAGTACTGCTCAATAATACTAAACTCATTCATATCTGATTGTAGTACCTAGAAAAAATAAAATAAGAAATGTACAGTATTTACAGAAACATGTTTAAAGGTTTTGAAAAATTATGTACAAAGTACACAATAAGAATGGTCGCTATAAATATGTCAATAGTGTTTGAACTTACATCAATAGCACAGTTTAATTTCAAATAGTGTGTATCAAGAGGATGTATCATGGAGTCTTCAGATGTTTTAACATCCATCATATTGTAAGCAATTTGGATTTCCATCAAGCTTTCGATCATTTTTAACTTTGTCTAAATAAGTACAATATAAACTTATTAAGTAATACACATTTCCTTAAAAACAGTAAAACACCAATACATACACTAAGAATTTCTTTTGAATCAATAAGCTGTGGCTTTTTTATACCAAAGTCATGTGGTATCAAAGTATAAAACTTGTTAGTAGTCTCAATAAATTTATCATTTTTGCTCTTTTCATCACTAGAATCTATTATGCTATTTAATTCATTCAATGTGGTATATGCATTTTCCAATTGCTTGCGACTCAATTTTCCAAGTGGCATTTTTTGTAAATCCAACTAAAATATTACCATAATTTAATTTAAATCTTACATACTAATAAAATAATATATTTTAAAAAATGAATAACTTACTTCAAATTCGTACATCACTTTTTTCATAGATTCCACATCAAAGAGTAAATGTATCAGTCTTTGTACAGGATCAGGTAACTTACATGGTATATTACTAATTGAATCAAGAGTTTTCTTTTCGTCCTAAAATATATAAAAATAAAACCAACAATGAAATAATTGAAAAGTTAAATAATACTAATTTCCAGGGATTAAAATCAAAATCATTTTTTTGGAAAAATTTAAAACCTAAACATATGTATTGATGACAACATAGTTGTTGAAATATGTATATGCAAAATAAAAATGTATAATATTGTGATTTCGGGTTTATAATATAAGTGTTCATAATTTAATTGTAAAATGGTTAGATTAAAGATTCAATTCACAGACTCCGTAATTTGAGATGGAGATACCTTTGATAATGTCGATACTCTTGAAGCTGATGACAAAATAATACTTATTGAGTAGATGAACTTTGATGAAGCATGATGACTTTAAAGTTTTTTTAAAAATAGCCAAAACATAATCATCCAAACAAATAATAAAGAGGAGCATATCGATGATACTAGATGATTTTGACAATGTTGATACAGTTCCACACACGATCAACATTCTTTCATATTGGCAAAATAAAAAGGAAGATTATAGGGAGATGTATTGACTAAACGAAATCATCAATGCTATCCCCGTCACTCAGGTTATGTACCAACTTTATGAATATATTTTTTAATATTTTTATAAAAAATGTTGATATAAGAATAATCACTGTACAATATATTAAAAATACATTTTTAGGTAAGTGTTGAAAGAATGTTTTCCAGATTCAAATTCATTCTGTCAGATTTGAAAAGCAAATTAAGTAAGAATCCGGAAGATATAATAATTATAAGAGCAAATAAGTTTAATAAAGAAGTCTAACAAATATTATTATATTTATGATGAGATTTATTATTTATGCACTATTTTCTTAATGTTATCTATTTCATAAATTGAAACTGGTTTTAAAACCGAAACCACCCGTTTTTGGGAAAATTGAAACCAGTTTTAAACCAAAACAGTTTTTTAGAAAAAAATATAAAGGGTTTTAACCCCTACTAATTTCTCAAGAACATTTTAAATAGATTCATTATATTAAATATAATATAATATATAATATATTACCTATTAAAATTCAAATTGTATTTACAACATAAAATTTATTTTACAATTAATAAAATGCCTAGTAAAAACACAATTGCTTTAATTTATTTCAAATATAATAAAAAAAATACTTAACTCATTAATTAATTCTAAGTTATGTATTTAATATCAAAAAGCAAGTTAGAATTCATACCTGTCCATAATCAGTATCAACTGGAATTTTTTTACCACGCACTTTCTGAAAATTATTTCTATTTTCCCACAAATTTCCAGTTTGATCTTCATAATAATTTTTAAAATCTTTTTTGGCTTCATCTAATGTATCATATTTTTGTGTTTTAAAACCACCAATGGTTGTACCGATTCTACCCCAAGAACGGAATAGATAATATCTGAATAGAAAAATATTATTATAGTAATTACATGCACAATATTAATAAATAATAATTATAAATATAGAATACCTATTATTATTATCAGTTTGTAGTAATTGAATTTTATAGTAAGAGTTTTTACCAGTCTGTACATCAGATAGACATAAATTTGCATTCCATACTTCATTGTTATGCTTATAAACATGTGCTATATGTTCTAGTCCGGATTGTGGTTCAACGGCAATGCCTCCTTTTAAAGTCAACTTCACACTTGTTGGTACACTTTTTTCATACATACTTTTTCCATACGATTTACTATTTAATTTACTTTTATTATGCTCAGTTTCCAATTCATTTCGTCTTTTTTCTATTCTTTGTTTCGCCTAAATTAAAATAAAACATACATACATTAATTAATTAATATAATACATTTATTTACACATTACTGTAGAAATAAAAATTACTTTTCCACCCCAAGGTGCAATATTATTTTCAACTATTAATTCAATTGCATTGCCACCTTTATCAATAGCATCAAAAAATGTAGTAGGTTCAACAACTTCAATATCCATCTCTTCAGCTTCTTTTATTTTTACACTTTTTTTCCCAATGCTATCTATAGAAAACAAAGAAATTATTTTACAAGTAAATAATTAATAATTAGGTATATCTTAATTTAAAGAATTTGCTTACGTATATATCGGTATAATAATCTTAGAAGTTGAAATCCTAGATAGACATGCATTAACCTAATAAAACTGAATTTGGACCCAGTTATTCTTTACCTTACAGTTTGGACCAAAATTAGTTTTTATAAATACACTTCAAAATCCTAAGAACGTTCCTCAACCCCCCAAAAATTAAACTACAATTGCCAAAAGGTTCCATTTGTACCCAGAAGGAACCTTAAAAGGAAGTAATAAAGACGTATACAAAAGTGTAGCCGGACAGATGTTGTACATCGACCATGCGACTTACATCTTAAACGTGTCTTAATTTGAGAACTCCTTATCAGAACAAAAAATAGTTGCTAACACATTTGGCAGTGGCCAGTTTTCATTCTTCCGACTACAGTGATATTACAAACTGTTAGAGCGATATTTATAAATATTTAAAATATTACGAGTTTTCAGCGTTAGAAGCGGAATATGCTATCAATATTTTGGCAATCATTTTATTAGGGAAAAAAGAAGCTCTCGAGTTACCAACTTTTAAATTAATTGAGTGCTTAATTGTTATATAATTTTTAAAATTGTTTTGAAGTTCAGTTTAGGTTTGATATTTAAATTGAATAGTTCGATTCATTTGGGGTTTGAATAAAAAATTTTAAATTTGGTTCGGGTTCATTAAAATTTCAAAAAGTTTTGTTCGGGTTCGGTTCGACCTCAAAAATCTGGGTTTGTAAAATCACTAATTATTACATATCAAAGGTTTTTGTATCATATTTCGAAGATTATCATTATTACGTATGTAATTAAAATGATGATGAATTAAAACAATTTACATTCGATTATTATGTAAATTTATAAAAATAAGAAATTCTAATGCAATGTTTTGGTTAATGTAGTAACATATGCATAGGGAAGAAAATCATAGATTTTTCAAGTATTTACATAATTGTACTTGTGAACAAAATATGAAAAATTTAATTTACATCAATTTATTAAGAAATTCATGAAATTAATTTTTATCTTACCAAATGTTGAATACTAATATTTATTTTAATCCGTTCCCTAATAATGATTGTTGTACAATATATAACTATTGGCTATACCTCTATTTATTATATATAAGATCTAAATCAATATTATTTAAAAAGATAATAAAAGAGTAGGAAAACAAAATGGGATAATCTAATTGAAATATACCTTGAATTGCAAATACTGCAGCTATATTTTCAGTACATTTAGAAACTAGTGTACCACCATATTTTGCCACTTTGTGTTTTATATTTTTTAATTCTGAACCCTTCAATATAGTTGTAAACTCCATATGTTTTAACGGTACAATACGCGTAACTTTTGCTCTGAAATACATACAATTTTATATATATATACTGCAAACAAATAACATATTATAAAATTGAATTTAAACCTACATGCCCTTTTCATTTGTGATAGTTGATGATTGCTTTGAAGAAGGTTTATCATATGGCATAAATATTCGAGTTTGTATTTTGCATTTATATTCTTTACTAAAAATAAAATTATCAACACAAATGTAAATAAATTACAATAATAAATGTTATTCATTATTACTTTACTTACAGAAAATTGTCATCTTCAAAAAGATTAGAAGGAATTCTAAATTCCTTACGAGGTGGGTTAGACAAAATTTTTTCGCATTTTAACCATTCATTTTTGTCACCTAAACATTGATATCCAATACCACTTCTAAATACAAATTGACCTTTACATTCATCACAAGGAAGTAAAGTACCGAAAGCCATTATATCGGACAATCTGTCAGGAATCTAAAATTAATATTATTATTTATATAATATTATATACTTATTAAAATTATTCATAATATAATTAACATCAAGTTAAAATATTTTTCAAGTATTTTTAAATCTTTGATCTATTATCTACACAACTTGGACAAAAACTTATATAAAAAATTGGAAAAATGGAAAAGGACATCTCATACGAGTACATTAAGTTATAGTTAAATTCTGTATACTAATATTAAAAAAAAAAAAAATATATATACCTATAGTTATTATTTATTAACCATGGACCATAGTTAATCAACCAACACAGCCATAATATTATGTCAATACAGTAGAACCTCAATTATCCGGAGAATGGTGGTAAGAGATTACACGGATAAACGAAAACCATTGTTAATTGAGACTTTTCTTTTAATAAATTACAATAATATACATTTTCATATTATAAAGTTATCAGTGTTTTAAATATGAAGTAATAAGTCTTGGTTTTTTGCGGTTTGAAATGATTTTCCTTATTTTACTTCTAATTTTTCTTAAATTCATGATGTCATGAAAGTCACATTTCCTTACCTATGTACAATATAATGCATTTATTCTATGTCTTTATTTTTGGTACATATAAATTTTCGGAAGAGTGAGCACGGTTTATTGTGAACACGGATAATCGAGACACGGTTGATGGAGGTTCTAGCTACTATATAATATTTATATTATAGTCAATGTAGATAATTCCAGCATTGTCGGTAGTAATGCTGTTACATATCAGGCATTATTATGGATTAGGGTTATCATCAGTTTATATTTCTATCATAGACTGAAATGTCTAGTTGATGATACAAATTCTGGCATGTTGCTCATTTGTTCATTTCAACAGCTCAGTATAATTGGTGAAGGGAAAATAAATAACTACCGAAAGCCACGAAATTATTATTAGAAGTCAAGAATATCAAAGATTCTATGGCAATATTTGGACAAAAGATATGTTTGTCAAACAGAAAATTTATTATGCATCTCAAAAGTACTATAGTTGTATTAATTTAACATTCATTGAAACTAAAACATTTTAAGGACTAAAGAAGTGAATAATCTTATTTGTTTAAATATTAGTCTCTTTAACTTTCTCTTTTAGTCATAATATGTAATCTCAATACTACTGTTTTCTTATTACCTATAATAACTGATTAATAACATACAACTTTAACATAGGTATAAATATAAATATAAATACAAAAAAAATTTGCATTGTATTCGTATATACAAAATAAATACTGAGGGTGCTATTTTTTCTTGTGTGCTTTAAGAGCGCTGACGTTGCATTTGCTTGGTACATATAAGCAGCACACACACTACAACCATAACATCACTAAACCTGAGTGATAAGACATTAATAGTTCAGCGCTCACAAACGTTAAAATAAAATTGGTTGTGTGGTGAGGTACTATTTTCATTTAGTTACAATTACAAAATTAAACATTAAAAATAATTTTAAGTTATTTTTCAGTTATTTCTTACGCTTAAAAAACTATTGGGAAAATTGAATGCCCTATACACCAGTGCATTTTTTAAACTAGTAAACCAAATGACATAAATGTCACCCAGTGAAAATATTTTGTCGCCTAGTAGATTTTATTATTGAAAACTGGGCGACATGCATGTTTTAATTATAAAATATACTAATGTGAAATAATTGGGTAATGAATGATTATGAATAAATATATGAAACTGAATAGATGCAAATGTATTTTTAATAATGGATTCGTTGATGATTAATCAAATATTAATATACTTGCTTCGATTTACAATTGTATTAAATGTAGGGTATACAATTCTAAGGACACAATTATGTTTGTAAGAGGGCGAGTGGTGATATATAAAGTATTTTCTGAAATTAAAATATAGGTAGTGAAGAGTTTAGTGCGATGAAGTTATTGGTATGTGACAGAAAAACTTCTATATAATCAAAAACGGGACAATTGATATACCTATACTACCTAGTATATGGTATTTGTATGATATATTTTTATTGCCGCCCAGTGAAAATTCCTTAAAAAATGCACTGCCATACATATCATTTAGGGTATGTATAAATAAATTAAACATTGATTCGCTCAGAATTTGAAAACCTAATTTTTCAATAATACATATTCATCAAGGCTGTATTTAGATTATAATTTTGGAGGGGATCCAAAATATATTTTATAATTTTAGTAGGTATATATTTAATTTACGCTTTGTTCATCATAGGATTTCATTATTGGATTTATAACTTTCAAATATTTTTATATTTGGTGAACTAATATTTAATGATTTTCAATTTAATAAAACTATTTTAAAGAATAAATATTAACAAATTAAAAAATCTTCATAAGTTTTAGACCAAACTTAACCTGCAGTTTTCAAAATATTAAATATTTTATAAATTTTGTAAATTTTACAGTCTACCGACAACTCAATAAATGATGAACAAAAATAGGATTTTTGTCTGTGTATACAACTCGTCATAGAGAACCGCCATAAAAATTATATTTAACTATGGTTAGGTATGTATATATATATTTTTTAATAAAATTACGATTACTTATTTTTGTAAGTTGAAAAGTTAATGAATAAAAAGAATAAATTTCTATAATATTGTCTTTGATAATGCTTTTTATAACTGTATCAATGTTATGCTCTGCATACCTACCCATATACATTATTTCACCTATATGATTGTTTTGACCAGTTTTACTGTTGCATTTAAATTACAATTTATGTAGGTAAATATATGTTTTTTAAAGTATTGGGGTTCATCGGTTATGATTAAAAATATTGACATTGATGCTAAAAGCAACTAGCTATAAAAAATGTATCAAATGTTCAGATACAGCCTTAAAATATTCATTATATATAGTATATAATATAATCTATTAAATTGTTTTTAACAATTGAAACTGGACATTTAATCCTTCTGTTATATTATTTTTTGAATAAATATATTTTAGTAATAATAATAAATATATTGACATTTTGACAGTTCAACAAATATTCCCAGATGAAATTTACATCAAAAACTGAAAATGAAACTCAATAACTATTAAAATATATGAAAAACCAGAACCATTATAATTTATGAGGTTTAAATATATTTTCGTATAAAAATAAAATACCAGTTAGATATATATAATATTAAAATAAATCTATATGAATACAAGTTTGGAGTAAAGTATAGTACTTGAGTAATCGAAAGGATCGTGTACTGGAAAAAAATTTGAGTAAAATTGAGTACTTGTCCAACTCTACAGTGATAATCTAGAGTCATCTATACTTATGATAATAGTAAATATAGATTTGTTATAACATAATCATTTTTAATAATATATAATAACAGAACAATTTTATAATACGACTTGTAGTTTCTAGTTGGAATATCTAATAAAATACTGATTATACGTCAATAACATGATAAAAAAAAATATATTTTTTTTTTATGAAAATTTTAAACTAAAAAATTAAATTTTATACACCATACACGTATATATAAAATATATCTATAACCATGATTTGATATTTAAAATATTTTTTTTTATATTCCCTCGAGTAAGGTTAGGTTTTGAATTTCACTAACAAATTTAATGAAATTTTCAAGATTTCCAAATAGTATAGCAACCCTACTTGAGTACCAACCAGATTTAATATTTATTAATATTACACTTTTAATCTTGTTATTAATAGGTTTTATTCAGGTATTGATAACATTATAGGAATAAAGTTTCAAAACATTATTTAGTGTTACGTTCTATTTAGAAATAACGTAACAAAATAAAATAGTGTTACATTCCAAGTTTTTTTTTGTCAAATTATAATTTGTTACTTTATATATATAAATATAAGATATTGTTTAACATATTAGGTAACATTATCAATCCCTGGTATTATATTAGATGACACATTCTAACTGCTCACATCTGTTAGTCTTAAAATTATAAGGGTAGTGATTATAAGCGTGTTCCCAAAATGAACACGAAATACATATCATACAACAATATTTTGTAATCTTATTTTACCTTTCAACTAACCAATTTGCCTGATACAGACTCACACTATACAGTAAATAGTCAAAAAAGGTAAATCATTGTAACAAGAGTGTCAAAGTAACAATAAATCTGTTATTATGTAGTAGAAAATGAATTGTATGTAAAGTTTAAATAAATTCTTATATTGGTATTATTTTTATATAAATAAACAAAATATCTTCTTCTTCTCCTTCGCCTTCTCTCCCAACTATTTGGGGTCGACCACCCTGGTCCTACACTTCCACTTAACTCTATCTCCCGCATCTTCTTCACTTACTCTCACCTTCTTCATATCACTCGCCATCACATCCCCCCATCTCTTTTTCGGTCTTCCTCTCCCCTTCTTACCGACAACATGCATTTCCCTTACAAATCTTACTGCTTCAGTCTCTTTCCTCCTTAATACATACCCGAGCCATCATAATCTATTCTCTCTCATTTTGTCTACTATCGAAGCTACCCCTATACTACCTCTGATATACTCATTCCTTATTTATCCTCTCTAGTAACTCCACTCATCCACCTTAACATTCTCATCTCGGCTACACTCATTCTCTGTTCTATCTTTCTACCTACTGCCCAACATTCCGTTCCATACATCATTGCAGGTATCACCACTGCCTTATAAAATTTACCTTTTAACCTAATAGGGATTCTTTTATCACACAGAATACCTGACGCTTCTCTCCACTTTGTCCATCCACACTTAATCCTGTGTTTCATATCCTCTTCAAAACCCCCATCTTTCTGTATAACGGACCCTAAATACTTGAACCTCTCCACTTCTCCCACCACATCCCCACTTAACTTTATTTCTAGCCTTTCCCTATTCCCTCTGTGTCTTCTAAACTCCCCCAATCGTGTATAATTATAGCGAACATATTTATCTACATTTTTAATAGGAATATTATTTTCGTTTTTCACGATTTAAATTGCCGTTTATTTATTTCCTATTGTTGAAATGGTAGTTCAATGATAACACCGAACAATAATTAGCATAATTTCTCCTTATATCTAACATAGCCCTTTTAGAAACATATAGCCTCCCGTTAAAAAGAAATATATAAAATAGACAGAACACATTTTTCAAACGTATTAGGCATGTTATGAAAAATAATATTATATAGTCCGTATACGTATTATTCGTTAGGTTAATTTTTTACCTACCGTTTTTTCTCACATGTTCTATGTTACTAAACTGTTTATTTATAAATAAATATTTAAAGTTAAAAGTAAAAACACTCAAATAAATATTTCTAAAACATTAATACCTATATGTTTTAATGTAAAAATGTAAACTCTACGCTAAATATTGTTACATTTACCAATAACATTATGAAACAATGGGTCTTGAATACTAGAATATGAAATAAAAATCTATGGTCAAATCAACAAATCTCCCAAATAACTATTACAAAATATTGTAAAGACAGACAGTTACAACTGGAATATAAGGATTCTAAACATAATTATAGGATTTTAATAAAATATCAATGCGGAAAAACAAAAAGGAAGACAACGAAAAAAATATGGTTAAAATGACAAATTGGATTTGTTACCAGTTCATAAATCAACCATTTATTAGATTGAAAATATATTTTTACAATAATAAAATACTCATCACTACGATATAAATATTATTAGTTTAATAAATATATATTGTTTTATAGAAAATTTTTAGCCTTTGACTGTTTTATCCACACAACAAAAAGTAGGTATATCATTTTGATGTATAATGCATAAATTAAATACATAAATTACAAAGTTGTTTTGTTTAACCCTTTACTTTTTATGACAATAAATATTTAAAAAAAAAACAAATAGGCAATTGTTAATTGAACAAAATATTTGTCAGCTGTATAACTACAGTAATTTTGTTTATCGAATTGGTAATTTTATCAATATTACCAACGTTTTTTTTAGTAGGTAGAGAAATGGATTAAGCCATGAAAATATTCAGAAGGACAAAAAAATCAGGAAAATAAAAAGAGATGACTTGTGGAGTGAGTGATAATGAAATTTCGTACTTATTATTGTAATAATTGTGCATTTATAAAGAATTACTAGTAATAAGTGGAAAAGTGATAAAATTGATAACGTGAGAAAGTAATGAAATATTAAGAAATTAATTTAACTTGGTGAAGAAGCATTAAAAGTACTCATTCTTTTTTAAACTACTGATTTATGAGAAACGTGTTTTTCCATTAGCAATAATAATTAAAATTAGAAATTGACTGAAAATTTCAATAACTATGAGTATTAGTTTATCAAATTATATTAAACCAATGATTCCAAACCAAATCATTTCATATTTGCAATAGCTGTAGGTACATTATGTTTCTTAAATATAGTATTTCCAGTATTTATTTGTAATGATAATCTATGCACGTATATAAAAAAAATATATATATATTTAAGGGTTACTAAAAAATTTAATATCAAATATGGTTGTCAAACCAAAAGAAGGTTGTCACAGTTAAAAGGTTGAGAATCACTGATATAAATGATTCTTTTATGGAAGACAGGAAGAGAAAATTAAGTAATAGCTATTATATTTTAATCTCGTTTTTTTTTTTTTTTTTTTGTACAAGATCAGTATTATCATTTAAGGTAATTTTTCGTGATTTCAATAAAAATATATATTAATTTAATAATATGGTTATATAATAATTTATAATGTATAATATACGTCCAATAAAATATTTGTTAGTTTAACAGTAAAATAATGAAACGTATTAAATGATTTAACAATATCTTTTATCAACGTGTTGGGTAAAATTGTCTAATTGAATACAAATTTATTTGAAATAACAAATGTTTTGTTAATTCAATTATAAATATTTCGTGTTTCTTTCGTGTTCTTCTTCTTCGTAAAACAAACGCCCATTTGTCAATCAAAATAGTCAATTTCAACAGAATATTTTTTCAATACAATAACATAATTTATTATAATAATAAATCTGTATTGATTTTTTCAAACTATTTTTATTAAATTATAACTTATATATAGGTATGTATATATATTATGTGAAATTTACAAAATGAATTTGTTATTGTAAACACATTTTTTATTATTTTCACAGTATATACATTAAAATGATAAAAATTGTAGTATTTCGACAAATATTCGTTTGTTAAAATTTGATTATTGCATATTGTTAACTCTACCAACGATATTTGGTTCAATGCGTGTATACCTACTCTTATATGTGGTTTGTTAGAAAAAAAAAAAAAAAAATTGTATTTTTACTCCGAAAAATTATAACTATCGGTTAATATATATATACAAGTATACGAGTCTATAATATTATTGTCATAAAAAAATTTTTTTTTTTTTCGTACATATATTATATTTCGCAGTATGTTTTTATATTTTATTGATGTACGTGGGGCACCCGACCACCTCCCAAGCGCACCCAACAAACGAAATATTGAATGCAATTTTGAAACCGTATATATTTTTGGCAACGTTTCGAAACGAAAATATGCGCCAAAATAAGAATATCGCCGCACATCGCACACGGACCACGCATTCTTTTATTTCCCTCGAGCCGCATAACCATATATATTTATATACACACCGCCAATTTATCTCGGCGTATATTTGTATTTTTCTTTTTAACGACACTTGTACGGGCAAATATTATATACTTATTTAGTCACCGGGACGCATACTGTACGCGACCGGTCGTTTCTGCAGTGATTGGTCTGTTCAAATTTACCGCCGTCTTATCATATATTTTTTATATACCATTTATACGATTTTATTAAATCTTATTAAATCCAATATCACATATTTATCGATCATCAAAAGTCTTTAAAAAGTTCACGTTCGTAAGTTCAAGCTTATTAAAATTATTTCACTATTAAACAATGTCATTTCCAATAAATTTCGTTAACAAAGTAATAGAAAATTGGGTCACTGAATTCGGATTTCAAATCTAGGCCAGAGGGGAAAAATATTATTTGCCCGTGAGTATAGGTACCTTATTATGACTTGCATTAATATTTATTTAGATATAGCCTAGACGATCTTGAATTCCATTTTAAACGGTTAATTTTTCCGAACTCAGTGACCCAATTGCTACAATAATCGGCAATATTTTCAATATTAACTTACTAATGTGTACAAAGACGATTATGCTGTCCTTAGTAGAGAAAAGAATTAGTAGCTACAGGTCATGACCTAAATTTTTCTTCAACTGAAGAAAATCGTAAGGAAATACAGAGCTCAACCAGAGCTCAATCTAAATCTAAGGATTGGTGGTATCTTTACAGAACTGGACGCACTACGACTTCAAAAACCAAAAATGTTTGTTGTGTACACCCAAATACAGCACATAAAATCGGCATTTTGAAATATAAAGGAATATATAAACTTAATTATAAAACTTATAAAACTATGATTTTCATTAATTTGTTGGACTACCAGATAGTGATAAGAAATATTTGATAAGGATATACTATCAATACTAAAATTATCAATAAATAGTATATAAAAAATATATGATAAAACGGCGGTAAATTTGAATAGACCAATCACGGAAACTACCGGTCGCGTACAGTATGTTAATTTATGCTACCGGGGACACCGTTCTTATAGTTAAACCCATGACAAAATAAACAGGTATGCTGGCAACTTTGTGATACGCAAGTACCGCCATATTGCTTTTCTCCAAATATTATCAAAGTTCTTTTCTCGGTAGACCGGTGCATGATTTAAGATAGTATGTGTGATAATTACATTGTTTTCGTTATTTGTTGAGTATTATAATGTCAATTTTCTTCAATAATCTTTTATTTATGTAATTAAGGGTAAGTATAAAGTTTAATTCTTAAATCTATATTTTTACAGTAGGTACATTAATTATTGTTTTTAATTACCTAACTATAACATAATTATATAGTGAAATTAATATCATGATTCTTATTATAACGTACCGGATTCGAAATTCACGGTTTGTATTTTCGAGCATTTCTCACGGAACTTTACATCTTTAGGAAATTTATGTAAATGTATTTTGGAATTATTTACAATACCTTTAGTCGTCTATTTCCACTTAAACAACCACTAAATACACAGAGCGGCATATTTATTCGAATTAAAGATTAATTAACAAATTATAAAATATGCTTAAAAGTCAATTTGTTTTCAAAAAAACAAAAAAGGCGGCAATAAAATAAGATAACGAAAATCATATGATAATCGTAGATACTGAGATAATGATAAGCGGAGAAAAGCGTCCACCATGATTGCGCGATTTGAACCAAAACATGTAAGTTGCTGTCATACCTGTTTAATTTGTCATGGTTAAACACCTATACATTCTTCCGTCGTTTATAATGTAATGTTATTTTGGAAAATATAAAAATATAAAAAAAAAACCGCTAATAAAACAAGTTCGCGCGCGCCCCACTTATTATATATGTAACCCGATTTTAGTGTACATACCCGAAACGTATACAATTTATTAGGGTTTTAAAAATATGTGATAAATAAACGACAATTTTATATTATATAAACGATGAAAATAAAAAGCCATAATTCTCGTGAACATATTATTGGACTGTTGCAAGCGATTTCCGTACGTATTACGCGCGTACTATATAATGCCGTGAATATACACATCAACGAATCTATAGTGGTCGTGTGAGAACAATATGTAAAAAAAAATAATAATAAAAAAATAATAATGATAATAATAACGACGAAAAAAATAAACTGTACGAATCAAATACATATATATATATATATGTATGTATACAATAATATATTATATGCACAATGCCCCGAGCTCAGTTTAATTGTGTATAATTTTATGTTTTACGTAATATACGAATATTGATAGTGAGTAAAGTGGAAAATAAGTACCGATTTGGGAAGGAAAAAAAGGTCAGACGAAATAAATCGTGTGAGATCACGTCTTCCGTGACGTTTATGTAAAAAATATATAAAACAATATTGTTTATATCCGGCCGTTCGACGGTTTTGGAGTAATCGGACACGTTAATCTACCGGCTAAATTGACATCCTTTATACGGGTGGATATATAGAATTGTTTAATATAGGTACAGGTATATGACTGATAAGCAGGACTCGTATATAAATTAACAGCATTATGATTATAACGTAATCAAAAAAAAAAAATATATATAAATTCATAAAAAAATAAAAAATAAATTCCCAATATTAAATTATCGATAGAGAAAAACACGTTTTACAATAAACGAATTAATACCAAATGAATTAAAACTACAACACACGTAAAAATTAATGGCAAAAACTTGATAACGCGTTTAAATTTTCATAACGCTAACCATTAAAATCTATTATTGTATACATTTTCATAAGGCATTTATAAAACATTAAAAACTTGATAGTGTTGAAATTCGCACATCGCTTATCAACTATTGAAAACCAGTTAATGTTTGAATCAACATAATATATTTTATTAATACTAAAAAGCAGACTCGTAAAGTATATAAGTATTTGATTAAATATATTTAAATACTTCCGAATACCTGTATAATTTCTTACAATAAATTATAAAATATTAATTTAAAAATAATTTCAATATATTATCAATATTCAATATACGTATAATATAATATGTCCTATTGTCCTAAAATTTTGGAGGGACTCCACAATTCCTTCTATTATAAATATACACGTATTGTAATACTATGAAAAACATTGGCAAAACTAATTAATGTTAATATTTAAAATATTGTAAGCGCTAAGAATGAAATTTTTGTAATAATTTTAATATATATTATTTTATTAATTATTTATTACATTAAGTAATTGCTAAACTTAGTTTAGTGAAACTCAAAGGTTAAAAGATCAAAGACCTACAAAAATTAGATACAATAATATGACTGTTTAAAAAATATATGTATAGTTGTTCAATTATGTATTTATATTTATATTTAAATGCATACCAAGTATCTGTATTTGTCCTTAATTACATTTTCCAGAAAGTATTTAAATACTTTTTTGTCGATGAATGATGTATTTTTTTATCTCTATTTAAGTATAATTTTTAAAAGTATCTTTTACAAGACTGCTAAAAAGTAAAAACTAGATTATACGTTTTAATATCATAACGCTAAACATTAACATATCGATAACGTTTAAACCTTAATAATTGATAACGTTTAACGTTTTTCAATTCAAGTACTGCATACGATATTTAAAAAAACATTAATTATAAAAATATCTTATTTATTCTAAGTTTATATTTATCACGTGATGGGATCAAAACCAAAAAGTTTTCTAAATAACCAATTATTGAAAAAGTAATTTCTCACATAAATTAACGTACTTTTTCACGTTTTTGAAGACATGCTGAAACTTTTCATTAAAGCGTAAAACTTTTCAATCTCAAATTGAAATCATTTATGAGAAAATTTGAATATTTCGGTGTTTTTACTTGCTATAATATATTTTATTGTGCTGTATTTTAGGTAATTATATAAAGACGATGCAATAAACATATTTATTTTTTTTTGCCTATCTAATTAGAGTAAAACACTTATTGAATATTTTTAAAGGAGAATATTTTATAGAAAACAAAAATCCTTTTTGTTGAAATATACCTATCGTTTAACAAAAACATTTCATCTATTTAAAAAAAATAAATAAAAATATTCTCCTTTTCAAAATTGATAATATGTGTTTTAACTCTAATCTTAACGTAGACACATTTTTTTTGTTAAGGGTAGTATAGGTACCTAATTTCGTTTTATTTCTCATAAGATGGACGAAGACAGCGTGGCTATCACGTCCTCTTAAATTGTGAAGTAATACAATAAATATCATAAATACGCGAAATTATAATGTAAATCGATGCGATTAAATAATTAACCGATAACTTAAAATTCTACAGAAAACACAATGCAATAATTAATGTGATAAGGAATATATGAAGATGGGAGATACGTAGAAATAACAATACAATACAATATTATTAGGTATTTATAATGAACAATCAATCCGCTTTTTATAACTATTATAGATATTATCTTTGAAATAATGTAATGTTACTACCACGTAAATTTCATTCGCTACAATAACAATAAAAGTATTTTTAAATATCAAACGAATATGTTCACGTTAACATCCCTCTGATTCTTCATAAGTAATTATTTTTTTTATTATATAGAATATATTTTGACTGATTTCCATAATAATTATCATTGAATAAGATATACGAAACCGAATCGTTAAGGCTCTAAATCTATATGAATCGATATCAATAAATTAAAACTTCTCGTTTTCTCGTGCATAATGTGAAAGTGTCGAGCTTAGTGTACATTTCAGTTCTGAACTCCTAACAATTGTTGACAGTATACTAAAGGGCTATTTAAGTTGTAATGTAAACAATTACTTAATTCTAGTTTATTAACTATAACTAATGCGAGTCCACGACAAAAGTATAGAGTGGATAGGTAGTTAAGTATTTTAATCATCCACTAGTTAATAAGTTAAAGTTAAGTTAGCGTTAACTTATTAACTTAATTAGTTAATTATGTTAACTAAGATATTGTGAATAAATTATTATGTATCTGATTAATATTTTTTATACGAAGTTAATTTAAGTTAATATATTTTTTTTATATATTATAATATGTGCATTTTGATATTAAATTGTTATATACTTTTTATGTAATGTACATGATAATATATTTACTATACGTCATATTATATATACATATATATATATATATATTATATTATTATAGAGTACCAAATTATTATGGTGTATTTATGAATAGGTATTACTAATAAATATCTATTAAAAAGATATTATCATTTAACTTCAAAATAATATTTTATTGGACTTTGAGTATTCATGAAAAATAATGGCAATATAGTAGGTTACGATAAACGTAAAATGGCCATCATTTTTTCGAACACCATCATCACTTCTACAAAAAAAGAGAAGTTATTCTATACCTGTGTTTCATACAGAATTTGCATTAAGTTAAATAAAATAGACAATAATAATAATTATTTAAATAGGTAATTGATTTGATAATTTAATAAAATAAATATAATAATAAATTTAATAATTATTCATAAATCATATCTATTTATTTACCTACCTATCTATTTTTGTTTAAATTAACTATTACATTTTTTAATTTGAAATGAAAAGGTAATTTGTATATACAAAATCGAAATTCGACCAATAATAATAGATTTGTGAGAAAAAATTTTTTTCGTGCTGTATTTGTGGTTAAGAAACTAAATTTTGATATACAATATTGTAGATAAAGTTGCCTGTGCTCTACTGTCGTCCTGTCAAAATAATGTAAAATTTTAAAAAGTTATTGATTTTTTAAAAAATTATTTTTTACAGTTGTTATAACATCAGTTATACCTATTTGCAATATTGAAAAAAAATACGACGGTATAATATAGCTATTTTTGTTTACAATATTGTGTACAAATTCGTTTCTTAATTAAAACTATATAGACCGAGATGAGATCACATTTTTCTTGTAAAACTGTTTTGTTAACAAATATCGTGGATCACACAACAATAAAAACAGTACTGACACAGGCCTGTTTTTAAATTACTTTTAAAATGATCAAATTTATAATTTTATTAAAATTCCATAAACACGGAACCTCTTAAAAACATCCGTTAACTTTAAACTTTTAACTATTTAAAATGCCCGTTCTTATTATAAACTTAACTTTATCCAGTCGATTTGCTCGTGTTAACATCGGCCCATCCTCGGTGTGATCAGCGTTAAACAAGAGTCATATAGCGATACGTGATACGCTTTTCACTAATCCAGTTTGTGTTTTTTATTTTTTTACGTTATTTTCGCAGGAGCAGGAGCAATCAGAGATGGATGAAACTCAGGACCACGGTCCAACTGTCCAGCGCCATTTCTTCGACGATTAAGACATCGAAACCGACGCTACAGAGGGAGGACTCGTTCATCAAGAGGTTTTCCACGCGGCAAGTGGCCGAAAAGCAGGTATTATATTATATTGTATTTATTTAGACTCTAAATTTTAGAGGAGCACTGGAAATACATAATAATTACAGTATTACGTAGGTATACGGTCGTATATTTTATGGGTTGAAATCCTCTCCGTTTTTTTTGTTGACGGGCTCTCCTTCTACCGTACGTACGTAAACGACATTCTGGCGTGTGTATAATATGTGCGAAAATCCGTCGTAAACCCTTTCACCGGTTAAACCGTTCACATCAACACACTCGAGTAATCGTATCCGTCCCGTACATGTAACATGAGGATATGCGTCTTCCCGTCACACTGTTTTCAGTCGTTTGCCCTGCGCGCCGAAAAAGCTTCGTGAATGATCCGGCCGAAACGCAAAACGCTCTGCCGCGCTCGGTTCTCGTTTCTTCCGTCCTTCCCGCGATCCGATTTGAAATTAATCTATATAACTATACGTTTTACTCTGAATGCGTCCGTATCCGGGATTACGTTTTTGGCGAACGGTTGCTTATAAATCGCACAGCGTACAAGTTTAATCTATTCGACAAATAGAAAATAGAAAAAAAAAAACATTTTGCGCGGTCGACGTGATTTTGTGACGTCCGTCATCGTTTGACGCACACGATTTTTCGAAATAACGGAATATCGATATGGATTGGATACTTCGTGTTACTGTATCGCACGCACACATTTACAATCATATGGGTTATTACATAAAAATAAAATAACGTTATCATTTTATCAACACTGTGATATTACACTATTTGTATACACCATTACGTTTTATATTATAGAAATATAGCGAAATGATGGGCAATTTATTAGACATATCTTCTTCTTCTTCTTCTCGTTCGCCTTCTCTGCCAACTATTTGGGGTCGGCCACCCTGGTCCTACACTTCCACTCAACTCTATCTCCCGCGTCTTCTTCACTTACTCCCACCTTCCTCATATCACTCGCCATCGCATCCCCATCACATCTATTTTTCGGTCTTCCTCTCCCCCTCTTACCAACAACATGCATTTCCCTTACTAATCTTACTGCCTCAGTCTCTTCCCTCCTTAATACATCTTGATCTATTCCCTCTCATTTTGTCTACTATCGTAGCTACCTCTATACTACCTCTGATATACTCATTCCTTATTTTATCCTCTCTAGTAACTCCACTCATCCACCTTAACATTCTGATCTCAGCGACACTCGTATAAAAACAAAAATATTACACAATAAGTTAGGAGTGTAAATACGAACAAATTATAAAGTTGCCGAAATAACTAGGACGCTTGATTAAAAAGACGGAGCTTTCTGTGGATTTCAGGGTGATTGTGACCATAAGATGTAAAGTGCGGTGTAATATAAAAAAAGAAACGGTTTCTTGTGGTGTAGGATGGAACTCGGAATGATGTGGATGAAAAAAGGCCGGGAGCATCAATTGATCCGTTGAGGAGGGAGAAAATAAAAGAAGTGAATAGAGCACAATCACGACGAGAGGCAAGGTTAGGAATGCCTAGGAAAGAGTGAATAAACGAGTAGTCATGAGGGGGACGACATTTCATAAGAATGAAGGAAATGTAAGATAGGCAGAGGCTTTGTGTCCACTCTATACGGAGTGGGTCACGAGCCAAGTACGAGTGCCAAACAACTACACCGTATTCCAATGTGGTGTGTACAAGGCAGAAATAAATGGAGCAGAGATATGAGCTAGATGTAAAAAGCGTGGCACTTAATGAAGCCCCAAATTTTTAGAGCCCTGCCTACAGTAATGTTAATATGGTGGTCAAAGGACGGAGTTGGTCTCGGATGAAATTCGGGGTCTTTTACGTTGTATGCACGTTCCAGTGGAGAGCCATTAAGGGGAAATAAGAATGGAAAAGAGGAGAGCGACTCTGCAAAATGTCATAACGTGACGTTTCTCATGATTCTCATGATGAAGTATATATATATATATATATACATAGCAGTTTTCCAGCATTGGCCATCATGAATGAAAAATACATATTAAGAGGACGTCACATACACCGGATTTTTAAGAGGTTTTGTATAAGGAATTTTTATGATATAAAAAAAAAAAAAAATCAAAATCCGACAATTTAAAAATATTTGAATATTTTTTTAAAGGAATCGAAAAATAATTCTTGTATCAATTTCATTTTTAATTTTCGTGTAATCACGATATTTGTTTTTTAAAACATGCTAACCCATTTTTTATTTTTATCAACTTAAAAATATTATAGAAAGCTTAAATAAAAAATTAATTATAAAAAAACAAAATTATCTGATGACTGATCGAGCTGATTTTTTGATATATGCATTTTACACGTTTTATGTGTTTAAAAAAAAACGGTATTTTAACAGGTAATAAAACGTGTAAAAATATATACATTAAAAATCGACTCCATCAGTCGTTAGATAATGTTGTTAGATAAGTTGATAAAAATGAAAAAAATGCTAATGTAAGTTTTTCACAAAAATTGTCGGTATAGCCTCCTCTTGAATAATAATCATAAAACATGTTAGACATTATTATTATTGTGTTTGTTAAATTGTAAAACTGCATAAGAGTCAAATATGTTTTGATTATAATATTAATACTATACTCTGTCTCAAAAGAAAAAACATCGGTTTATATATAATATACTGATAAACAACAACATAATATCAGTAAAATACTTGGTAATGTTCATAGTTAACAACAGAAAAAAAAAAGAAAAAAAACCCGAAAATTTAAATAAAAAGGTCTCGCTATTAATATTTTTACATGCCAATCTGAAATCGTACAATCCTTAGTTAATCCTCAGTTCAAGGTCCTATCTGAAAATAATCATCGTGATGGAGGTTATATAAAATAATTCAGTTTAGATTCATAATTTTTATATATGATTTATTGCCAAAAATTTCTCTATTTATGAAAACCATTCGAATATGTCCTTCCGAATATCTTCTGAACACTCCTTTCTCCCTCAGGTATAACCTTTCCTCATAAAACATTTAAAAACATATTCTAACCAGAAGCCGAACCAGAAACCTTTAAATTGTATTAGTCAGAATTGAAATCGTAACATTAAAATAAAAAAAAAATAATAATAATAATAATAATAAATTTACGTTATAACAAAAATAACTCCAATAAAAATTAGATTAAAAGTAAATATTAACGATTATTTTTAAAATTATAGGTTACCGTATTACTCAAAAATTGACAAAAACCTATGAAAAAACCTATAATTAAAAGACCGATCCTCTTAATTTGTATTTTTCTTGTAATACGTCGCCGTTGTCGCGCAATACTACTACGCTGTTCGTACATTGTTTACGGAAAAAAAAACAACGACCGAGTTCATCGTATTATAATAAATATTGCACACTGTATGTTATTCTTTCAACCGGGTGAAATTCGATAACTTAATATGTAATTTGAATATTGAATTTTAAAGGGAAGGTTCGAATGGCTTATAGAAATATATATATGTATTGGGAAAATGCACACTTTTTAACCATTTTGGTAAGAATGATTATGTATGGGGTTTTTTTTTGTTGGAATTTTAATTGTTTGTAGATTAGTTAATTCGCAGTTTATACGAGTATACGAAATGGAATAGTCAAAATTACTCGAATTGCCTACTATTCACTGGCAAAATTTCCGTTTTATGACTACATTTATTAATTTGTTAACTCAATTTTTGAAAATATCCCAAAATGTATATGTATTGTTACCCTCTAATATATAGTCTCAATCTACATTTCACCGTCATTCGACGGAAATATTTCGTGTTATCTTTAGTCGTGTTATTTTATGCCATCAATTTGTGATAAACTCGTGTATTATATGCACATAAATTACAATTATTATATATACTGTTATGTATATTATATAACGTTCATAGTGATATTATTCTTATTTTTATTATTCTTGTTCGTTCACTCGAAAACTGAATATATATATATATATATATATATCTACTCAATATTAATTGTTAGCTTATAATTTTTGCGAAATTATATCATTACATTTATAACCTGTTCATTAACATCTCCGACGATGTACCAAAAATCACTCGTATCACAATTATTAACCCCTTCCGCAAATCCAGTATGATGAGAAAAGTCTTGTTAAAATACTGTTAATTCTTATATTCCGTATTTAAAACGTACAGTAATAATGTTCAGGCCGCACAAAATACAAACATTCATTTAACATTTTAAATACAATGTGATTATTTAATAAATAAAAATAAAATATTGAATGTCTATTAACAAAAAGGGTTTTTAAATATTTAATCGTTCTCTAAATATTTTCACATTTTTAGGTAAAATACGAAATTTAATATGAATTGTGCAAAAGCGACGACGAACCGCTAGGGGATGTACAAGAATTGGCTTTGAAAATTTTACAAGTACATTTATTTCCATATTAACTGGAGTTTAACACCGACTGCACCCACGACAACACATGCACACTTAACGACAGATAAATGTTACCGACCGAATTACTGCCCACAGACTTTCATGTCATTAGAATATCGGATATTGTCGCACGACTTTTTAACACTAATCGTCAAGGCTGGACATTGACGAGTTACAAATTGAAATCAAGTTAAAAAAGTCAAGTTAATTTTAATTAAGTTATACTTAAAGCGTTACTTTTTTTTCAGATTAACTTTTAACTTAATAAGTTACTTTTTTTTTTTTTTTTTTTTTATTAAAATTAACGTGTTAACTTCAAGTTAACTTTACACAAAAGCAATTTTTGAATGAGAATTTTATTTCTTAGCATCTATACGCAATTTTAGTAGGTATAACCTATAACCTACAATAGCATGTATGTAATCAATAAGAATTGATGTGCCATTCACGCACACGCCGCGACGTTGACCGTTCACGAAATTACAATGAGAAATAACTTTAATATAGAACACACTCTACCTATGGTATACACTAAAATACAGCTACCAAAAGCCGCTATGTATTTATGTGCATTACCATTTGTTAATTTTCTGTTATCAATGTTTTCCAAATAATAATGTATTAAATGATAATAATGTACCAAGTACAAACCGTTGCCGAATAATTATTTATTTTGACAGACGGAGAGGTGTTCCATTTCTAATGAAAATTTTGAAATCATTTTGTTGTTAAATTATAATAAAAATGTCCAAATAAAAAATCAATCACACTTTGTCTTTGTAATTTTTAATTAATATTAGATATATACATACGCGTATAGTCACATTGATGCGGGATTATCTCATTTATATGTTACGTAAATGATATATACGGTCACTTTCAACAATAATTTAGGCCGTGACTATTTTATTATTTATCATTTTTAGCAACACTGGAGGAGCAAAACTGATAAACATCCAAAGTTGCATAAATAATATTTCACAGATGCCAAGTTTTGAAAAGACTATAGGTATATAGTATACCTACTCATATCCGTATAATATAATATAACCATTCTAAATTTATAGTTATTTTTATATCCTACATTTTTTTTTGTACGAAAGGTGAGTTAAAGGTTACATCTATAACTCTTAAAGACATTTATAACGGTCGAAATTTGTTTTCTTTTTATCTAAAAATGTAATACAAAAAATAATAGTTTTATTTACAGTTAATTTTCCATGTTGAGCTGAGCCCAGTTTTTTTTTTAACTACGTGTAGGCTGGTATTTATGTCTACTCAGTATAGAAAATATATTGAAGTGATGAGTACTGCTTATTTTATACTACATTAGTGTGAATTGAATCAAACGATAATGTAGGAATCTTGGCAGTTATTGGAGTTATTTTCTGATATCCGATTTATGTGTGGGTTTTCGAATGACGTGTTGTATTTTTATTTTTACATGTATACACTTTTTCAGACAGAAGAAGTCACCAATAGTTTATTTGAGCGTAAAAAATAACCATCCTTTTTTATATTTTCACGATATACAGGTATATATAGACTTTTTCTCCTAATTAGGAAATTTTAACTTTTAACTAAGTTAAGTTACATTTTTTCCCCCAAAGTTAATTTTTAACTTTAAAAGTTAACGAAAAACATACGAGTAACTTAACTTAGCTTATACTATTTTCTTAACTTAACTTAACTTAACGAGTTAAAAAATATCGTTAACTTGCCCAGACTTGCTAATCGTTCCATATCGTTACGCAAAATATTGGGTTACGAAGTGGTACGAAACCACTTCGGACGATGTCAGCTTTACATTTTAAACGTTCCGACGCGAATATATTATTAAAAATCACACAACCCCAATACCTATTTATGTCCCGTGTAACCTGTACGAGTACCTTCAATTAAGCGAAATATTAAGCGTCTTTATGGTCATATATTTCGAAATCTTACGATTGCAAATGTTCGTGATTTGGACTTGAAGTGTACGGGAACGTATTTAAAAGAAAATGATAAATGCTACACGCGAATAGGAACTTTAAGAGCAAAACGGGCGTATAGTCGAAACTTCGAGGCACTATATAGATCCACTTTTCCGAGAGTCATCACGAGCAATCGAAAATTCGTTTTTGGATCTCTCAAAAAAAGTGACTTTTAGTGCGTCATATACGCGGTGGCGTATGTAGGCGTTCAGCAAATTTTAACGAGTTTCGTTTGTACAACATTACTATACCTACTGGTTTCGGAAATATTTCCAACGTTTACCCAAAAAATTTTTCTGTACTTAGGACAACGAAATTCTAAATACGCCACCGGTTGTATACCCCGCTTGTGTACAACGCAATTTTCCACCGGTTCGAGTTGAAAATTGTTGTTTATAGTGTTGTATACGTACAAAAATGTTCAGCTAACAATATAGGTATAGTGTTGGAATATTTTGTTTTTAGCGTACACATTTTTTGATTCCGTTAGAAATATATCTCGTGCGTAAATGGTTGTTATTTTCAAATCAGGTAAACTGTCAATTTGTATTCAACAAATCTTATTTTTATTACGTTTTACTTTACCTCGTGTTACAGTGTACGAGAAAATCGTCTTATACGCGCAATACTTTCACTTAAAATCGAAGATTTCAAACCGGATGGACGTCATCAATATTCGATAATGTCAAAGTATACAATAAATTCGCGTTATTTGATCCGATTTATTTTCACGCCGTCTTATGCGCGATTTTTATCATTGGTGTAACGAGACATATCAAATATTTGAAAAAAGTATTACGCGTTGATGATATACCATGTAATAATATGTATGTTATTATTATTACCGTACCGATTTATTCGTACTTTTTCTAATTATGTATATGTTTACTTATTAAGTTTATTTAAGTATGAATAATCGAATAAACAAGTGTACGACGTACAAGTCAAAAATATCACACGAATATGTGTGTAAGTAAATATTCATAAGTAAATTACGATATTATTATGATAATATTATGTCAATCGATTGAATAATATTCCTTTTCCTCCAGTGGCTCGGCGCTAACGTTAATATAATAAATTTGTAAACATGTTTACAGCGTTGTCAAAAGTAGCTGGTACCTGTATTTGAATACATAATATAAACGAATACTTATTTGGTATCGTGAATACCTTTTTTTTTTTTTTGGAATACTTATGTGTGTGTCTATACATTTTTAGTATTTCTTATTAAATTTAAATACATCTTCATCCAAAAATACATTACTTGTGGAATTTTTTTTATATTTTAAACTTAAACATACACTATAATCAGGGTCAAGCAGTATCTCAGAGATAAAATATGTATATTCGATACATATCAGATAAAACTTTGTCTATTGTATCTTGTATCTAGATGCGTTTTTTTTTCCAGTAGTATCTATGTTTTTATGCCAAAAGATACGTCAAATGATCAAAAATCTAATATTATATAAAATGTATATGTATTTTACGGTAATTACAGTTTTTTAGTTTTTTCTTCCTAACTCATATTATAAAAATAAGACAATAGTTTTGATATTTGTTGTTGATTGTTAATGTTGTCGCAGACTCGCAATTTATCTATTTTAAATTTTCATTCTTAAATTTCATTAGGTACACACAAACCGTTATGTCACGAAATATTAATATATATTACAATATATTTTACCCATTCATTTTGATACGTTTTGGCTTAAAATATAATTTTATAATAACATATCAAATATACTTGAGCACTCGCGACTAAAATATTATAACTAAGAATAATATTATCGTTTTATAGTACGTATTTAAAAAATTAAATAATTGTATGTAATAGGTAATGTTTTGAATACAGTTTTAATCAATATATCATTTAAATTAATTTCACTCTGCTATAAAATATTTTAATACTATTGCAGCTATAATAGACAACTCTATGTTAAACATTATTATTTGTATTTATATGGTTATATAATATGACATATTTTATTTGTACATTGTGAGTTTTTAATGATTTAAAAAAATATTCGACATAATATATATATATCATAAAATAATTATTATATTTTTGAGAGATATTATTTTATATATCTTTGAAACTTGTATCTTGTATCTTTTCTACAAATGAAATATATCATGTGTTTTGTATTAAGATATTTTGAATATAATATTATACTATAATTGATTTAGATCAAACTTCAGAGTAGGAATTGATCGGTTTTAAACTGTAATTTATATTCTGTGTTGGAAGTTGTAAACTTAGAGTTAGTTATATTAGTTCTGATTTGATAAAAATCATGTCGGATATATGTCGGATTCTATTTCCTAAAATATGTACATAATATAAGTGGTTTTTTTCTCGGGTTGGGGTTCCTGCTAGAATATGATTTTAAATATAGGCAAAGGTACATAAACTATTGCTAACAATTTAAAATAAGTTAAAAAGTTCATTTCATTTTTATATTAAAACACGGGCTTGTTCTTTTAAATAATAAATGTATATTATATAAAAAAAAATATATATATTAAAAAAAATAAATGTGTCTGGAGTATTCGAAAAAAGATTATAGGTAACATAATATAGTTCCGACCATAATCAGTTATCATCAGGTTACAAATGAATAATACAAAAGAAAAGAAAAAATTAATACATAGAATATATTATTATCAGTAATAAGAAACAAATTATTAAACGATGACCAGTAAATCATAGATAATATTAAATTATACCAAAAAACTTGTTGGAAAATAATATATCGTTATCTAATATGTATTGGTAATTATCATTATCTTTAAAATCGGTTTGTATATTTAAAATATTATTAATACTATTATGTTTTATTTTCTCATAAATGAGTAATTTTTCTAACACTTAATTGTATACATATATTTTTTAGTTCTTTAATGTTTAAAATCATTTTCTATATTGAAATGTATACTATGATTATATCCTAACAGAGAATATTTGATTCATATGTTTATTTGTTTATTGTAATTATAAGTATGACTATACGATAATAATGAAATATTAACATTTTAATTATAGGGCAAATCAATAGTTACCATAATAAAGAATACATATAATTGTATAGATAAAAAAAAAACAAAGTTAAAATTGTACCACGATGCAAAATGATTTCATTAGATGTAAAGAACCTTTATACTTCTATTCCAAAACTTGAAACATTAAGTATACTCAAAGATAAACTTACGCATAATAATGAAAACATTATTAAAATTAATAAATGTAATTATTTTATCAGTTAACATTACAAGTGCATAATCAAAATTATTTCAAATATGGTAAAATTTATATTCCCAATATTACGGTTTCGTCATGGGTAGTCACTAAAGTGCCATACATTCTAAATTATAAATATTTGCAAAATTGTGAATCGATTTAAATTTTTAAATCAGAAAGCATATAGACAATACATTAAAGCTTATTTCAGATATATGGATGACACTTTCATTCTATTAAAATGTACAAAAATACAGGCAGAAGTTATGGTTAACTATTTAAAAAAAATAATGAAAAAAAATCTAATTAACACTTGAAATATAAATAGATAATAAAATTGACTTCTTAAATCTTACAATAAATATCTATAATAATAAGTTTAATGTCAATATGTATAAGTATATATATATATATTATGTATATATATATATATATATAACCCATTCAAACTGATACGATTTTCAAATGATTCTAACTATCCGTTTTCTATTTTTTTTGAAAATATAGTTTGTATATTTAAATTTGATTACTTTCAAAATTAATTTTATTATTCACAGAGCTCATCCAGCGTCTGAATAAAAAACGGAATACGCTTTTGACGTTTTCAAAACAGCCTTTTTTTTTTTACAAATTGTACATAAGTTGATATATTGACAGCACACGTTCTTTAGTATATTTTATTATTTCAATATATTTAGAATAATACGACAACGCGTTGACCGGCTGCTGAACAGTCATTATCGTATTTCATCTAATTCACATGAATTTTATAGGAATTAATCAAAATAAAGTTATTTATACAATTATATATATATATATATTTGAAAATCGGATTTATTAAAAAAAATTATTTTTTTTATTTTTAAACATTGAAATAAGGGATTTGTGAAAAACACTTTAGTACTGTATGACGTTAAAAACAATAAATAATATACGATTATTATATATATATACCTTACCTGGCGGTCTTACGCGTGACATAATACAGTCTGTGTACATCATGTTTTTCTTCTTCGCCCACTCCCACAACTATTTGAAATCGGCCACATTAATCCTTAGGGACTTTCACAGAAATCGATCGCCCACATCCTCCTACACCTGCCCATCTCATATGGCACAACCTCTTTTTTGGTCTTCCACTTCCTCGCTTTCCTTCAACATAATAAATTCCCTTTACCGCTCATAATATTTCTGTTCCTTTCATCCTTAAAACACGCCCTAGCCATCTCAATAAAATCTCCCTAATTGTGTCCACTATTAAAGGCACGCCTACACTATCCCTTATACGTTAATTTCTTATTTTGTCCTCTCTAGTCTCTCCACTAATCCATCTTAACATTTTCATCTCTGCCACACTCATGTGGCATGTGGCACTCATATCCCCTGTCCAGTACTCCGATCCGTACATCATTGTATAGTGTTTTGTGAGATTTACATTTTAACCTAATTAGAATTCTCCTGTGATACAAAATACCTGACGTCTTTTTTTTTTTTACTTCATCCATCAATAACTTATCCTGTGTTTAATATAATCCACAAAACCACCATTATTCTGTAGAACAGATCCTAAATATTTAAACGGTTCAACCTCGCCCACTACATTCCTACTCAACTTCATTATTTGCTTTTCCCTATTTGCCCTGTGTTCCCTTTCTCCAAAATCACGTTTTACCCCTACCAATCTCTAATCCTTCCCATTAAGGGCTTCTCTCCTCTCTTTTAGTCTACCGTTTACTTCCTACAGACCTTCGCCAACCAACACTATATCATCTTCAAGCAGCATGTATCATGATACCTCATCGTGTATATTCTATGTTATTTCATCTATCAATCGATCGAATCCTGATGCACTCCTACTCTGACCGTAAAATTCTCAGTTTCCCCACACAAACTCCTCACTCTTGTACTAATTGTCCTTTCATACATGTCCTCAATTACATTCACGTACACATACTCAACTTACTATTCTTTCCTCTATGCTTCTCTACTAACCGTCTTATACAAAATATTTGCTCCATTATTGACGTCTCAGGTATAAACACAAAATTTTTCTTGTAACAAATGTCTCATTCCTTACCTTCTTATTTATTATTATTTCCCGAATCTTTATACTGACTCATAAATTTAACCCTCTATAATTCCCATATTCCTGGACATTTCCTTTACACTTAAATATTTGTACTGCACAACTCGTTCACCACGCTTCTGGAATTATTCCCTTAACTAGTGCTTTATTAAAGAACTTTTTCAATCGTCCTATACCTAAAGTCCCTAATCCTTCTACCGATGCTCCATCTGGTTCTACCGCTTTCTTAGTTTTAATTTTTCTGTCCACACATTACACTTCTTGCTCTCTTATTAAGTCCACCATACTTAAATTTCACTCAGTTTGATCTATTGCCTCCCTCGTTAATACCTCATTTAATAATCCTTTAAAATATTCCTTCGGTCTATTTATCACGTTCTTGTCTTGTGTGAACACTAACCTATCCCCTCATCTTTTATGTACCATATATATATATATATATTTAAAATCCCTGGATTGTTCTAGTCTTCCCTTAGCTAACTTAAATACTTCTTTCTTCCTTTATTTTGGTTCTAATATCTTATACAACTCATATTTATCGAAAAAAGCTTTACTCACTGAACTTTTTGCTGGCTGTATTTTTATTGTCTGTATACATTTTAATATTTTAAACTTGTAAATTTTAGAAAAACATTCCACGTATAGTCGGTCTATATGCGTTAAAATTCAAATAATATACTGTAATAATATGGCATGTTGTACTCGTATGCATTATGATACTATTTATTTAATAGTATAATATTATCTTGTTAACTAATGTTAAATTATTAAGCTATACTTTAAGTACCAAATATCAATATGTATTAATAAAATACTTTTTAAATATTCGGTATTTAAGTGTACATATGACTGCAAATACTGAATATTTAAGATTTAACTTTTAAATATTTTAAGAATTTACTTATTTTAATTAAATTATAATATAATATAACAAATTACTTTAATTAATTAATTTTATATTGATTTTACAATGGTTTGTTTTTTTATTAAATTTGGAGCTGAGCAGGGAAACTATTGGTTTTACACTGTTATATTTTAGATATTTAGTGGGGCAATGAATTTATTAACATTAATATTATGTTAATTTTCTTTGTTAGCAACTTTTTGGGTAGGAGTTTTGGGGTAAAAAAGTTTTTTGATGGGAAATTCATTTTAGTTCGTACTTTGAAGAGGTCTTTTTTTAAATTTTTCAATAATTTCCTTAAGTATTAATAAAAACCACCTTTTACACAGTGTATGTAGTAAACAATGTTTTATAAATACGAGGAAAAACAAAAAATTTAAAATAAATACCTAGTTGTTATAGTAACTGTTTTATTTTATTTTTATTTATTTAATCGGCCATTTAAGGTTCTTTGGTTTTTACCAAAATATTGAATTTTATTATACTGAACTTCTGTTAGAACGTTTTATTTCTTTCAAATACAATACATCTACCAGGACTCAGGAGTATACTATACTGTCCTATAAACGAAATGAATCCATAACTACTGACACCCGACAATCGAATTATTCCCCCCCCCTCTCCCATACTGACCGGATTTTTTTTAAACGTGTTTTTCCAATTTTAGATTATTTATAGAAATTAAAGATTTTTAGTTATATTTGGTTTTAAGACATGAAAATGTAATACTAATCTTACGTTACTTCAAGGCCTCTCGTCCGCCAAAGTGACAAATGATATAATGCGTAACGCATGACGTGACAGATGACAAAAGTAGTAAATGTCCGAATATATAAAAAAAAGCTGATATAGTGAATTTAAAGAATATCAACGGTTGCATTCTTTATTAGTATCTGAATATTATATACTTTCCATTACTTATGAAATTTATATTTTATGGTTAGAATATTTTGATTGATAATTCACCTAATTTTATTCAATAACTTTCAACAATTCTATATCAACTTTAGCATTTTGACGAAAGTTTTCGGTTTTAAGTCCATGTATACGGTCGGTCTACAAACTATAATATAAGATATGTTAAGCAATAAATATTTAATAAATAGTAACTGATAATGCAATATTCAAAATGTTTTGTGAATAATATTTTGGATTTTATCCTGAAATCTTGAAATATTTATTCTTAATACTAATAGTATTTCACCTATGTCCGTATGATAATTAGTTTAATCAATCGAAGGAGATATATTAACCTAAGCTCAAAAAATAAGTTAAATCAGAATGAGCACTAATATAAAATCACATACAAAAAGATTTTCATATTAATTATGTTAAACTATTGTGATACTGTTAGTTAGGACTAGCATTAAAAAAATGAAATGATACTATCACCATTTTGTGACACACGTTTGTAGATAGTTAATGCGAAACTACAATAAGCTACATTTTCACAATATCAAACGTTTTAGTGTAACCAAAATAGCCTGTTCTGATTTTAATTTATTATGTGCTAAAACTTTAATTCAGAGCTGATTTTTATCGGTTTTTAACCTTTCATTATAATAATTCTGGTTTATGTAACCGTTCAAAACCATTCAAGTTTTATATCGGTTTATAAATTAATATAATTGGTTAATTACGTATAGGTTTCTTAATAATGTGTAAACACTTAGTAGATAATATCTAATCTGGTATTTATTATAAGATCCGGAAAACTTTTATGCCAAATATTGGCAAATTAATGAAAAAATTTAACTTGAATTATTCAAGTTAAAAGGTAAAAGTTAATAAACCACAATTTCAACTCGTTCGGTTTAAAGTTTAAATAAAAGTTAAAACTAACTTGACAGACAGTTTAATAGAATGATTAATTTAACTTTCTTATAGAAATATTTGAATTTAAATCTTTAAAGTTATTCTAAAAAATTTAATGAAGTTATACTCTTTTAAACATTATGTACATATTTATTATTATATTGTACAAAGCATATAACACTGTTTACTATTATAATTCATAATACTTATATCCTACTTATCATTATATATTATATTTCTTAAAAAATACGAAACTTAAAAAATAAAATGAATACAATTTTGATTTCTTCTCCATCTTCTATCCAAACTATTTGGGAGCGGTAAAACTAGTCCTTAAATTCCACTTTACTCGATCTACCGCATCCTCATCACCCTTCGTATCACTCTCTATCATATCCAACCATATCATTTTCGATCTTCCTCTTCTACTCTCTCCTTCCACATACGTTCTTTTTACTAATCTTACTGCCTTCTGCTCTTCCCTCTCTAAAACATATCCAAGCCATTTAAATCTATTCACTCTCATTTTAACTACTATGGAAGCCAAACCTACACTACCTTTTATATACATTATTTTTATTTTGCATTTTCTAGTCACATCACTCATCCACGTTCTCAACTCTACTACACTCATTCTCTGTTCTATATTCTCATCTACTGCCAAAATATCTGATCAGTATACACATCATTGCAAGAGGTCTTATGAAATTCACCATTTAACCTATAATTATTGAGAACCTTTTATCAGACAATATACCTGACTCTCCTCTCAACTTCATTCAACTACACCTAATCCTGTGTTTCATATTTTGCTTAAAGCCGCCATTCATTCTGTTGAACAGATACTAAATACTTGAAACATTCTACCCACTTTATCACCACTCATTTTAATTAACCGGGCCTTTCTCCCTTTTCGCTCCATATCGCCATATTCTCTAAATAAAAGTCTATAAATTTAATTTATTTTCATCATTTTTAATACTATTTTTCGAAGAAAACCGGAAAATTAAAATTTTTATTTCGTTCTTGAAAAAATTCTGGTTTGTCATTTATATTTCATTCTATAATTTATATGGTTTCTTTTCCGTTTTTAATTTCCGATTCTGTACATTCAATCCCATTTAACCGGTTAATTCAAATACCATGTATAACCAGTTCGATGCCTGGCTTTAAATTAACATATTTTTATAATATTATAGACTTGATTAATGTAAATATAGGTAAAATTGGGTTTAACTTAATAACATTTCATAAACAGCCGGTAAAATGACTTGGGTACTAATATTTTATAAACCAAATCAAAATATATGAAATTATCGTAGAAATATTAAAAATCGACGTAATCGGTGTGTATAATATATAATAACCAAAATGAATATTAATATATTGGCTATATAATATTAGCATACCGTTTTGTGTGTTCGGTCTCTGGTAACATATTTTTCCAAATAACTCTATTTGAGAACGGTGTCCGTTTGTATTTTTAATTATACTCGGTCGCTCGAGGGTTTTTTACGCTCGTACAATTAATGTCGGTCAAAAATAAATAACACAATATTATTATATTTTCTCTTATTAGAATATTATTATTTCTTATTTGATTAACGTCGAGATTATACGATTTGACAATTTATCGTTCACTATATCAGTGGCTATTTATGCTGAATAATAATTATTGAACGCAATAAATAACCTCGTGGATTGTGTAAATGAAACAACATTTTTTGAAATACAAACGAAAATGCAACATCTAAATGAAACTGAAAAATATTAATTAACATCTAATTACCAAAAAAATCTACACAGTAAAAGCTAAAATGGGCATATTTTTTATGATACGACATTTGGTTGGCTCGTTAAAAAAAAAAAACTTAATAAACAGTATAAGAACTAAATGATTTCGTAAAAATTAAAATTCTTACGATTTATACCTAAATGGTCTGCAGTTCAAGTTTAATTTACGTAAATTAAAGTATTTAAAACAGAAAACAACGTATTTTGAACACTCATCCCGTATACAATATAGTCTCCATAAAAAATTTTTCCACAAGACACAATACGTTTAACGTTTTTTCACTCGACAAAATTATATTTGTTTTGAATTCTCGACAATTACAGTACAAAATACAACAACTAAAATATATTTTTGGATCGCGAATGCACAAAAATAAAAATAAAAAATACTATTTCAAACACATAATGTAGAAAGACACAGCGTAACCGAGTTTAAATATCGAATTTTTATAAACTCAACAGAATAGAAAAATGATAAAGTACCCATTAAATATATGTATATTTCTTTTCACGCAAAAGGGAGTTTACTTTTTGCGAGGACGTATGATTATTTAGTTTCTTTTCTGTCAAATTGTATTGTAATCGACACTGTCTAAAAAGTTTTATATGCTATGAAAAAAGGGCGGTTGTCAGTTTAAAAAGTTACTCCGCACGAGGCGTCGCCTATAGATCGATCGGAAAAACTACATTTATACCGTAAATTGAAGAGTTTTACGAAAAAAATTGTTTGTATATATAAATAAGTTACGAATTCACAGGTTTATATAATAACCCATATTATAATACGGTGAGATTTCCCTTATAAGTCACTTCATATGCAACTTAATCTTTATTTTTACAATAAATTAACTGGTCAATAAAGGATTAATAGATAAAAATTTACAGTGCATTTTTTAAGCTAGTAAATTAGGTAACATAAATATCGGACACTGAAAATACATTTTTCAAATATAAATAATCAAATGTAAAACGGTTAGGCGATGAATGATTATTATGGATAAACATCGTATACATAACAATATTACACAAAAATGTATTTATTGTTGTAAAATATGATTAGATAATATGAGATATGATTATGATTTTATGACGGAAAGTGTAAAAACTCTAAAAAAAAAATAGTACCCCACCCGAGAAAAACAGTCGTGGTCTTATATATTGTCCAGCAGGTAAAAAAGAACAATTAAAGAGAATGTTTGACAAACAAATAATATGCGATACAACAAAAAGTAATATTTTTTTAGTTGGATAGACAATTTATAAAGACCTTTTTTATAATTACAAAAAAAAAAAAATGATATTATAACATGACCTTTTATTTTACTCATCGGTGAGCTATACCTACAGTTTTTTACGACTAGAGTCCTGGGTATTAGTATACATCGATTTAAAATCTTATTAAATGCACAAAATTCTAAAGATATATAATTACGACTGTATGAGGGTGACATAAAAAGAATAATCTGAAATTAAAATAAAACAAAGTTTTGTGATATGGTTATTATAGCTTATATGCGCCAGATAAACGTCCGTATCGCTATCAACATGCAAATATTAAAAAACTTACAAACAAACACACAAAAGCAGTTCATTCATCAGAAGGTTCTTTGAAAGTAATATGACATTTGGACATACATAACTTAAATAAAAAAGTTAAATGTTTTACTATGTTTTATAATGTAAATAAGACATTTTTGTTTAAAATTTCATGTAATTATAATGTTTTTTTAAAAAATTTACATTAATGATATTATATTTAAAAAAAAAAAAAACCCAGTTTATAATTAGGTATCGATAGTAAATATTTAAAGTTGAAGCGTGCATTTAGTTCATAATTATATACGTTTAAAAATAAAATGCCAATTAAAAATCGATTATATATCAGATATATTATAAACATGAGAAGGAGATTATAAAAATTTCGAAGTTGTGCAAAACTATATAATTTATTATTATAGATCACAAAAATAAAAATATGCAAAAAGTTTTTTCATTTTTTAGAAATCAAATATCTCATTTTTAACGAATATTGCTCTGTTTATGTCATATTTTTATATTGGCTATAACGCTATATAATAGCGTAAAATCAACTCAATAACGTAATCGGTACCTAGGTAAAAGTATAAACGAAAAATAAATCTTTTATTTTTTTTTTGATTTTCGATCAAATTGCAATAATACGTATATTATGCTACTTATTTATTTATATCAAGTTATTATAACAATGAAAAACTATTGAATATTAAAATATCCGTTCTCGATCGCAATTATAACAAATATGCCCCTAAATTTTATATAAAATTCGTCATAAATAATAAATCCAAATTTCATAATGACTTAATTATAGTACAAAATATTTTACAATCTCACATGTACTATTGTAAATATTTTGTTAATGACTCATTATAACTATTATTCGTTTTAACAATAATGTCTATTTAAAGGTTATGAGAATTTTTCAACAAAATAACGCAATCGAGTATAAGTTATACAACATTAACACGAAAATTATTTTATTTTATTTTTTATTGTCTTTTTATTCTTTTATAAACGCATTTTTACTTTTATATATATATATTATACTCGTTTATAATTATCCTATTTAACGCTTGATATTTCTAAAACAATTGAAAATATTTCTGATTTCTTGCTTTTGAGAAGTAAATAATATTTAATACAAAGTGTTAAGCACAGTTAATATTGATTTATAATATATATTTTAAGAATTAATAATTCATACTTATTACATTTAATTTCGCAAGTTTCGCAACTGATTAAGATAGCTTTTACACGAGTAAATTAGTTGGAAGATTAAGAGGATGATTTTCAGTAGTAAAAACATGTCTGCGAGAAACAAACGAAATGTTAACATACAAATTTATAGAATACAATATATTGGAGAAGATCTCATATTGATTAACAAAGAAGTTACAGTGGTTTAAATATTAAAAAAATAATCATTTTTATACATCCGATGTTTTAGAGAATGATACAAACGACTTATGACACCGTATCCCGCGTGTTGTTTTTTAAATGTTTTATAACAAGTTTTATCAACTCTAAAATCATTTTAAAAAGCCTTTTGGTTTGTTTTTCGTGAAAAATTTCATTTTGGAACGAATAATGTTATTACACAACAATAAAACGTAGTACAGATACGGAACTATTATTATATTACTTTAAAATATATTTAAATATCTTTGAATTGTTGAATTTTTATTTTTCATGAAATTAAAAAAAATTTGTCTATATACAAAACCCGTTGAAAATGGTTTCTTATCAAAATTATGTAAAATATTAGATAAAAAAACTATAAAAAGTTATTTAATGGTAAAATTAATTTTAATTTGAAATGCATTGGAACATTTAAATAGGTTAGCAAGTAGGTATATCAGTTCCAATGAATTGTTTACTTGTTTATTAATAAATTGTTTACAAATAAAAAATTAGTTATACAATTTACATTCACACAAATTGATCGGAATGAATTGTACCTATTTATATTTAAAAAGAAAATAATCGATTAATTATATATATATATTAGGATAGTCCTTGTTTTGCGAATTTAACCTGAAAATATTCACTTGTTTAAACTCCAAGAGCTCGTTAATGATCGAAAATGTCATCGATACAGGGGTGAACGCAAGGGGGTGGGGGTTGAAACGCCCTCCGAAATTCAAGAAAAATAAGAGAACAGCTGATAACCTGGCTAGAAAAATTTGATACGAGATAAAAAACGAAACCAAAACTAAGTATAGATTTAATGTTACTCACGATGGTATGTTGTATAAATATATAAATATAATTTCACCAACAAATGATAATATAAATACGTAAAATACGAGGTAGGTACATGGTTTTGAGGTAAATATATTTTTAATTTTCAATTAAGGTTCTTTAGGTGTGTTTAAACTATATTGTTATAAAATTATGGAATAGCAAAAATTGATTTTAAAATTACTCAAAAGTGAAAACTATAAAAATGTAGTAAAAAAAAAGTCTTATATAAAATGTAACAATTGCAATGAAATTTCTGTTTCTTACATACTAATATAACAATATACTAACACTTCGCCTAGGTATATAATATTGTCGTTTTAAATAGATTATGTTAATATTAATTAATTTATAACAAATAATAGGATTGCTTAGAAGTGTGTATATATAATTAAATATATTCCAACTTATTTATAATAAACACCTATAAGTGAATTACCTAAGTATAACATTCAAACGTACGTACGTAGTATATGTAGTAAAGGTAAATTTTGAAATTTTGAAAAAATTATTTTGTTTGTCCTCAGCAATTTATAAAATAATTTTCATAATAAAATGTATAATAAATAATATAATACAGTTTAGTTCTGTATACGATCCATGTCCTACAAATATGAAATTACAACATTGTCAGAAAACACCCACCGAAATTTTTCCCTGCATTCGCCTTCCCCCCCCCCCCCCCGTACATCGTATTTAGTATTTTGAATATAATATTCACCGATAGCGAATTAAATAATATTTTCTTGTTCCAATTATTTTGAGTGAACGTTAAAAATGTCTTTCTTCTATTTTACGGACATCTTTTTCGCAATGGAATTTAAAGGGTTGTAAAATACGTGACACGTATATATATATATATATATATAACGGATATAATGTGTTCCAGTGGAGTATTTTCTGGGGGTTGTTCGAAAATATTGAAAACCATCAATTTATATAACCTTTATATACTTTATTATTATCTTTTTGAGTAAAAGTCGCCTAATCTACAGACGAAAAAAAATAAATATTCGTGGAGAAGCCACGGATATTTTTTTATAAACACGCTCATGCTCCGTGTCAATAGGTTATTTGGTAAATAATACGTTTTCAGAAAATGCAATTTGAAATTTGATATATTTTATTTTATTTTTTTTTTTTTTTAGCTTTAAATACACATAATTACGATAGTTTTAGAATATTTTTGTGAAATATTTTGCATCACCTGGAAAAAATGTCATCATATAGGTAGTATGAATAAAGCCGAAATAAAAAATATATTTTTCGACTTTACATATATATATATATATATATATATACTTATTTCTATTTATATATTTTCCAAATTTTCTAACAGTAATATAAAATAAAACTAGACAGTAAATGGTGGTATTTATTTTTTAAAGATATTTATCGGTAAATTAAGAATAGTTTAAGTTTTATATTTAGGGGTAAGTATACCTGATGATCCGGTTAATTTTCTTTGACTTGAAAACTGCATGCAAACAAACTACAGGACAGGAGTTAAAAAATATAATATTTATATTATTTAATTAATAAATTTACTTGAAATTTTAAAGTAGATTATTCCTTAGTTTAACAATGAACGATAAAACTAACTAAGAACCACAAACAAGAAATAACTAATAATCAAATAGTCTATGGATATTTTATTACCAAAACTTCTACCATATTTACAAAGTAAATAATTATATTGTGTTTAATACAAAATAAAAAGGGGTATAATCATTTAAAATGGTTTTTTGTTTTTTTTTTCAAAAGTGTTTCTTTCAACATTAAGTAAAATACATACTATATAAAATATTTAAGTATTTAGAACCAATATTTTCGGAATTTTGAGGAATTGCCATAATTTTAATCTTTGTTTTTCACCATTTTTAATCGGTTTTTAATTGACACACAATCACTAGATAATATTCTATATTTTAGAAGCTCGCGGTAATTACCTTGATTAAGTATAGACTGTTTAGTTGATATATCATTATCTTAAGAATTAAAAAGTTTTCCAGAATCAAAACCTAAGTGAAATATTTTGCCTAACAAAAAAATTTATTGGTTTCAATCTGTCTGGGTTTTCGTATATTTGTTTATTTATTTTTATGTTTATCATATTTATAACATCTTTTTGTGGATTTCTGTAGTTTTGTAAAAAGTAATTTGCAGTCATTACGACACAAATGTGATATTGGTGGCTATTATGAATCGCTAAGTCGCCAGTTTTACCTGAGATCTTAGAATATTTATTTAACGGTACAGTTACAAATTTTTATAAAATAACATTATTGCACTTTTCTCCTTTTTCAGCAAAAAGAACACAATATTTACAAAATAAACCTCATTTTTTTTTTTGTAGAGTACACTAACAATTTATATGTTTCGAAATAAATTTTGTTTAAATACCTTTTTTCTTATTTTTTTTTTTTTTTTATGTGTAAACTAAATTCTATTATTTTAGCTTTTTTATAATCTGATATAATTGTATATTTTTTTTTAAATAATCATCAAAGTCATCACTGAACCTGTCGTAGATGGACTTGTTACTTCATTTCCAAATGTTTTTAAATATACGAGATTAATTTTGATAAATAATGAGTAATTCTTTGTTAAAATGGTTAATATTGACACTTACTTTCAATAGTTCCTTTTTCCTTCAAAGTAGTATCATGACTGAAATTTTTGTCATCACTCGTAGTAGGTGGACAAATTGTATTCTCATACTTTACATATTTTTCTAAATATTAAAGGTTATTTGAAATTATTACCAGATAACTGTTTGCTCAATTTAATATGTTTTTATTACCTTTATGGTCATTTTCCAGCCAACTTGTTAGAATATAATTCCTGCTAGATATTTTTATATGTAAACTAAATGGGGAAATAAAATCTTTTGCTGGTATATTGGACAATTCTATTATTTTAGCTTTTTTATAATCTGATATAAATGTATCTTTTTGTTTAAAATAATCACCAATGTCATCACTGAATTTGTTATCATCATTCAAAATCATAGATGGACTTGTTACTTCATTTTCAAATGTTTTTAAATATACAAGGTTAATTTTGATTAATTAAATCAATAATTCCTTGTTAAAATAGTTAATATTTACACTTACCTTCAATAGTTTCATTTGCCTTCAAAGTAGTATCATCACTGAAGATTTTATAATTACTCATAGTAGATGGACATTTTGAATTCTCATACTTTATATATTTTTCTAAATATTAAAAATCTAAAGATTATTTAAATTATCACCAGATAAATTTTTTCTCAACCAATAAATTTAATAGGTTTTTTTACCTTTAGGCTCTTTTTTCAGCCAACTTGTTAGCATATTATTTTTGGGTTTATTCATAATAATAACTAATAAACGTATAAATTATTACAATAATACAATAGAAAACTCCAAACGCCAAAACTCATACAAACAATAGCTAATTGGATTTTCAGTTAACGGTTAACACAATATTATATACACATAGGTTAGGTGTAAACAATTAGCTTATCAGTTAATTGAAAATATCGCGCTAGTAAAATTCACCACTAGATAACGTTGAATACACGGCAGAGGACCAATTTATATTAGTTTTATTATACAAAATACCTACCTATATCACATTTTTATTAATTTATCACGTATTCACATATCACAAACTAATATTACACACATTTCGTAGCCATTTTAATATTTTAATACAATATTGTAAAAACATGTCTGAAAATTGTAATTACTGTCTAGGTAAAACTCTACAGCTAGGCTATAGTTATAGTATCATGGGAAAACTCGTCGTTAATATTGTCTTCCATGAGTATATGTGACCATAATAACGAACATTTCTGTTTGTTTTAAAATCGTGTACGTGATCTCGTGATCATTTCGATTGTGCCCATAAATAAATAAGTTATATTGTGTTGTGTAACGTGCCTTGACAATCTGAGCGTCCAATATTTAAATATTAAACCCAAAACTATAGGTAGGTATGTGACGAAGTACATGAAAATAACATATGCCACGAATAAAAATATCATGCTGTCAATGATATAGAGCCCTTTCGTTATAAACGAGGTAAGTACACGTGAGTAGTAATGATACTTTCAAAAAAAAAAAAAAAAAACAAGGTACTTATATTATATTATATAATATAAATCTACCTCGACAATAGGAAACATTGACAGGTCTATAATAAATGACTCATACTTACACATATATATATATATATTGCAATCCATCTAGAACTAGCTGGGTAACGCAGATGCATAAGCTCCGACCCTAGGACAATATAACATAATTATGCGCTATCGAGAAAAACAACCCGTCACCAAAAATGCATCAAAACTGCATACACCGGTCATTTACCGAATTTCTGACACAATCGAGGAGCAATGATAAATTAATGTAGATTTATGGTGGATATCCATACCACACAAAAATACAGGGATTAATCACTATAGCAGAGGAAAGGTGGACCATTTCATTTAGAAAAAATCACCCCGAAAAGTGTAGGATGAGCATAACATAAAAGAAGGCCCCGACCACGGCCAAGACAGACGACCTATGCCACTGGCAAGTACACAGTTTTCACGCTCGACGATTTCTCGAAATTACACCTCTCCTGGAATTGTTCATATTTTTTTTTTATTCTTTGGACATGGTCGTTTTTTCGTATTTGTGAATATTTCGTATTTTCAGACTTAGAATAATTTAATTAGGTATTGCTAAGTCTTGTGTATCGTTAACCTTACCGTGGACATATATTTTTGTTTCGTGTGTGTGAACAATAAAATGTATTAATCAATCGACGGAAACTTGCTTTTAAATTATTCATTTTAAATAAACCTTTTCTCCGTCATTGAAATTATAACTCTGGAAAATGTTCTCCGAGGTTCGAGGGACCGCACGTTTCAGTTGTCTTAAATCATTTGTAGAAGGAAGAGGTGTTAGTCCACAATAATATGTATCTTTGATTATGAATTTATCGAACAAATATTTTATCAAAATAAATTTGTCAAATCGATAGAAAATAGTAAACGTTTGTGAAATATTTAGTACTTTTTTATAAAATATTAGACAATCGATTACAGGTACATGTTTTTCACTACAAAGACATCCGCGTTCTGGTATAATAACATGAAACGTCAATAAAACCATTTCCATTTTCCATTCTCTCATTGTTTAACGTGTATATGTGTATATGTGTGTACGTTTCATAAATTGAAATTTTAAAATTATTTTTGCGGAAAACGGGAATGGGCTACGTATATTATTGTATACATGTTTGTCTCGAAATGTCTCGTATAGTCTTATTTTTCAATGTTTACGTCGAACGGTATTATGGTGAACACACATACTCTATATACTATGTACATAATTTATATAACTCGTATGTAGTACGGGCGTTGTTAATATTGACGGGAAATATGAAAATTTAAAAATTATGTCTTTAGAGTTGAGTATATCATAGGCTCCAAAAATAAGAAACGACGTAAATGGAAGGAAGGTGTTTTTGAAAAAAAAAAAAAAAAAAAAAAAATGTTGGAAAACCGTCGCCCAAACCCCCGAAATGAGACACAGGGGACTTTGAATGTTCCTTTCCTTCACGGAGGATACTATCGACGAATCCGGGCCAATTGCCAAGCATAAGTCGAGGCTTCTGTGTCCCGTCCCAATGGTTAGTGGGGAAGAACAGACGGCGAGCACGCCGAATTGCAATCCAGGGAATCTTTCGAATACGACAAAATACCTTTGGGACTGTGGATTAATGTGTATACACTTTGAGCTCGATACCGCTCGACGGGAGCTTATTCAAACGAATCGCTGTATTATATAGTATTGGTTAGGTATTCATAGTGTTCTATATATATATATATATATATATATATAAGGTATATATATATATATAAGGTTTATTAAATGTAAATAGTACAGTACAACGAATAACATTGGAAAGCGTGGGGGGGGGGGAGTGCCAAGAGGGCCAAATGGAAACAGAGAGCGACTGACGTAACTCGAAGCATCTTCATCAAACACCCGGATTTTAAGGGATTTTTATTATTTAAGTAACATATTATGGGACTTTTAAGAAAAATTAAAAATTTACGATTTCAAAATATTTAAATAAGTTTTAAAAGTATTGCCATCTACAACTTAACCCAATCGCCGTGGACATTTAAATTACATAACTTGATAACAGACATAACAAAATCAGACATAAATCATATTGATATACAAGATTACGTACAAACATGTGTAAAATATGAAAATATGGACAATATTATGGACCACATTCAAAATAATAATAAATAGTCAATCTTATTTATTTATCATATTATAAAATAAACAAATCAATTTTAAAATCCCATACTTCTCCTGATACTAAACTGATAATATCAGAAATATAATATAACGTAAACATTTTTAATTATTTGTTTTTGTTATCAATTTTATGTGACGTGACAATGACAACTATTGTGGGTATTAGTATGGACATAAATTGTTTTTTCCACCCCTATAGGTATAACATACAATGAAAATTATTAAATTTTCATGTCTCTTGATATTGTTAATTAATTTTTAATCTTATAATATTATCATAAATTTAGTTTCTAATTCTATAATTAACGAACATATAGTGAAAAAAAAGTGCCTATGCATACAGCATTGTGTTTTATTTACTATAATTTTTCGCTCAATTGCCATTGTTATGGCATGTCTTAATATGTTGATAGTTAATTATCAAAATTGTCTTAAATTCTAAATAAATCTTAAACCATAAATTAACACAAATATTAAAGAAAACAATATACGTATATTGTTATATATTATTATATATTTGTTTGTTTTTTTTTTTTTTTTACTCAATTACACTTCAATCATTTTTATTTTTCAGCGGAAAAACTGTATAATCAAGTAAAACAAAAAAAAAATACATTAAACAAAATATTAAAAAAGTTAAAACGCCAATCGCAAAATATTACCTATGTAAAAACAAGGGTATCCGGTGAATTGGTCAGAGCCAAGGTACTCAGAGCTTCACGTTTATTAGGGTCTCGAACAATATTTTAAGGACACTTTTTGCATAATTTTGGGAAAAATTTTTACGAATGATGTATTAATTTTATTATTTAAATTAACTATAGAAATTTCACAGGGATTTATAAAATTAAAATTATAAAGGCATTTACTTATTCAGTAAAATATTTTCAAAAATACTAATAGAATGATTTCAACCAATGGCTGAGGAATGCATTGGTGAATACCAGAACGACATCCGAAAAAAGAAGTTAACAATCGACCAACTAACACAATTTGTGGCAAGTACTCGTTAATTTAAGTAGGGCATATAACAGCATACATAGAGATAATCCATATAATATTTTGTACGAGTTTGGGTTTCCAAAAAAGCTAATTAGGCTCGTTTAAATGTGTATGGAAAAACACAATCTACCAAGTGAGAATACGGAATACTTTATCAGAAAACTTCAAAGTTATGACGGGACTAAAACAAAGTAAAACAAGAGAATAGTTAGATGGTTAGAAGAATTAAAGAAACATTGGCTAAAGGGATAAATGTCGATTGAGTTAATATTAAAATTAAAATTAGGTTTTGGTGATAACCTAAACATTCTAAGTATAAGGACATGGAAAGTATGAAAGAGAACTTAATTAAGAATGCAAAGACACTATGGGCTAGAAAGTAAACGAAGAAAAAACATAAGTTGTGGATAGTATGAAAAGTGAAACAAGGTCACTTAAACTCAAGAATTACCTTTAAATACGTTTAAAAAAGTAAACCTGAAACTATTTAATCGGGTTATTCGTAAGTCATCTAGACCAGTAATGGCGAACCTATGGCACTAGTGACACCTTAGTCAAATTTCGGTGACATGCGATAAAGTAGAAGTTCTTAAAATATTCTCTTATTTAACACTATTTTTATACTTTTAAGTATTTACCTATAATTTTTAAATAAATAATGAAATCAGGTAATAATAAATTATCTGTACTGACTTTCTCGTCTTATTATAGTCCTGCACTGGTCGGGATCGGATGGATCGTGTAAATTGTTGGATTGGACTCGGGTCAGGTTGATTGAATTTTGGACCGTGTTAGATCAACTGGTTCATTATAATTTTAGTGTTAAAATGTCAACGTTTTTATGCTAAATTTGTTCAAATGTTTTCGAACTGAAATTAAATTATTAATTTTTAAGCCTAGATTGGGTTTATTGTTGAGTACTCAGACTAGAAAAGATTGAGCTGGATTGGGTTGAACATTGAATACGATTCTCTATAGGATCGGGTCTAATCAATTTTTGGATTTGGCTGGGTCGGTTCAATTTTCCGATTTTTGAATTAGGCTATTTTTTTTTAGTTTTGAAGTCAGAATGATTTTCGGTACGTGGAAATTTTAAACAATTTTGGCATTCCAACTAAAAAAAAAAGGTTCGCTATCCTTGACCCAGACGATAGAATATTATGTAGTAATATCGAGTTTGAATCCCGCGTCTCGTGTTGATTAAGTACAAACATGTGGGGGGGGGGCCGACCCGTTTAAAAAAATCTAATGGAAAAACGAGCATACGTTTCTCGAAGGAAACGAAAAGTGTTTTAGTTCATTTTTCAGGAAGTAGCAAGTACATCGATCCCCACAAGAGAGTGTCCTTGAATTATACCAGTAAATGTGAATGTGTTGTAATAATTCGCAATCGATTATTAGGTACTATTATACGAAATCGAATACACCGGCCGTATAAATAACGTTTCATCATAATATTAAATTTTAATAAGTTGAGTTGTTCTTAAGTCAATGGCCCGGCAATGACGTGGATACGTGTATAATGCACACAGTGCAATAATGTATTATTACATTGTATAATGTGTATATAATAATGCACAATATTTTGGTGTTGAGTTACTTGTAGAATTATTTATATATTATGTAAATAAATACCCAGTTTCTACAAAATAATTTGTTTTTATTTAATAAATACGTATTTCGAAAACAACGTTCTCATCTTCAGTGTTAAAAAACTACTCTTCTACTAACAACTAGTAGTTGTTTAACACTGAAGATGAGAACATTGTTTTCGAAATACGTATTTGTTAAATAAAAACAAATTATTTTGTAGAAACTGGGTATTTATTTGGGTGTCGGAAAAAATGTCCGGGGGAAAAATAAACACGGAAAAAATATCCGGGAAAAAATATCCGGGGAAAAAATATACAATGGAAAAAATATCCGGTGGAAAAAATATCCAAGGAAAAAATATCC
>JAIPRL010001283.1:61635-88749 GCA_025469235.1 Pemphigus obesinymphae
ACTGCCTTATAAAATTTACCTTTTAACCTAATAGGGATTCTTTTATCACACAGAATACCTGACGCTTCTCTCCACTTTGTCCATCCACACTTAATCCTGTGTTTCATATCCTCTTCGATACCCCCATAATAAACAAAATATAGATTTGTATATTTTATTAACTTACATATTATGTACATCGGAAGTACTATATTTATTAATCAATTTAATTGATCACATGCCATTTTAAGAATAATGTGAAAATGGTATTATTAAAAAAAAAAAAAAATTTAAATTAAAATTAAAATCAGCCTTAACATTCATTTAATTATATTTACATTAAAAATGTTAATAAGCATACCATTCCAGCAACAGGTATTTCTTGTCCATTGTATTCTAAGAGTTCTTTGCATTTATTTACACTTAAAGTCTTTAAATAATCTCTATACTTAAATAGCAATTTATTTTGTCTTTCTTTTTCTGGATCTGCATTATTCATTTTCAATTTTTTATTAGAACTGGGCCCATCCGTTTTATCTAAATTAATAGTGCTAGACAAAACAAACAATTAGTATAAAATAATTATACCAAATGAAAAAAATAACTCACCTTGTAGCTTTAATCGTTAGACTAGGCAATAGTTTACTAACATTTGTCTTATCATCTGCATTCAAATGAATATAACCAGATAATGAAGAAGCAAGACCCAAAAATCCTAATTCTTCTCGAAGTTTAACAAAGCATTCTAAATGGTACCATCTATTTATACCACCAAAACGACGGGCTTCTTCACTTTCATAATCCATTTTACCAATACGAATATCCGTCTACAAATAAATATATTTTAAATTATAGGTACATATTAAATTATTATCCATTCAATTTAATTCAAGCCAATTAGAATTGGATCTGATTCTAATACTTACTCAATAATATTTTTAATATTTTTAATTGTTTTTTTATTTTTTTATATATATTAAAAATTATTTTTACAAAAAATGTAATATATATTTAAATTAATAGTCACTTTTATAATTTTGTCTTGACATCCACAACAAACAGCTCGTCCAGATTTAGCATATTCCACATTAAAATCTTGATTTACTCTTTTTTTTGAAGCAGTTTTCTTTTTGGCAGACACTGGTACATCAGTTCCCACAAGAGACTCTAGGAAAATAGAAATAAAAATAGTTACTGCCAGTAAAAAAAAAAAAAAAATATAAATTACTTGTATACACAGGTACATTAAATTATAATAAAAATAATAATTAATTAAGTGGTAGCAAGCAGAAATAGAACGAGACTACTTTTAAATGGATTACTTGGTAGATATATTAAGAGGACACCATACTCGCATTTGTTGACTATCTATAATTGGTAATATAGCAAAATTATACAATGTAGAATTAAAATTATAGCATTTTGGTTAACTTTAGAGCTTAAATTAATTAGTTTTGGTTTTTAACCAAAACACTATAATTTGAATTTTGTAAGTATAATTTTGCTATATTGTCAATTAGATAGACGCGAGATAGAAAATGCGGGCATGGCATCATCTTAAAAGAACATAGTACCTGACTCATTTGTTTTTGTCTGACACACACACAACAAAATAAAATTTGGTTTTGTATTTTCAATGTCGTGAACAATTAGTTGATTTTAGAATATAATGATCTATTATCATAATTAATAAAGAACATAATCTATGATATGTAGGAATTATTTTTTTGATAAATATAAATGTATAATTTTAAGTTTTTTACAAGTGCATGAATAACGTAATAATTAAATTATGAATATTTTACTTAAAATTTAATTTCTACAGGTTCTACATTTATGATAATAATAATATCCTAAAATAAACTAATTGTTCATGAAATTGGAAATACAAAACTTGATTTTTCTATGTTGTGCGTGTGTCAGATAAAGACAACTGAGTCAGATACTATGCCCCCTTAAGTAAAATAAGTACTTTGTGAATAAACAAATACTTAATCAAAACAACATTTTAAAAATTACCTAATTTTTTTTTAATTTTTTCTTGATCTTCCCATCGAATTGATTCAATGTGAGCAATATCTGTAGTTGAATTAGGACGCTGTTTTGCGAAAAAGCAATTGAAATGGTACCAATTTGGTTGTTTACCATCAAATACTGGAGACTGAAAGTATAAATGTAATAAATCATTGTTAATTACAAATCACAATTTATCTATTATAACAATATTAATGTATAATTTTAATTTGGAAGTCATGCCTACACATACACATCAATATTTTTACTTGTGTAAAATCATTATAAAACAAATAAAAATAAAAATATAGATAGGTAATTAGGTTTCTAAATAAATATATTCTAGTATTTTTGTATTGTGCCCTATACCCATATCCATATTATTAAGTAAGTGGCAAAGCTTCTTTGAATTAAGAGACAATATTATGTTGGTAGGTATATTATAAACAAAATAGTACAACACAGCAACTAAAATAAAACAATTAAATACCTAATTCTAGATATTAACATAAGTAAAACTTAACAATAAGTAAGACTTAAGAATTTAAATACAATATTTATCCAAATATAATCTAATACCCACTGATCACTAAATATAGAAAATATCCTAAAACCTCAACTAGATATATAATATATTTTTTAAAATACTGTAAATTATATAAATAATAATAAATTATTTATTATAAGCAGAGCAAAGAATCTATTGGCTTTACAATGATTTTTTGATTTAGAGTGTACTAATGAAAGTATTGGTATAAAGGTATGTCTACACTTGTGCGCTTTTTAGTGTTACGAGCATGTGTCATAGTGCACGACAAGTTGAACGAAAAAGCTTGCGATGGGGGCATGCATCTTTGAGTTGAAAGGCAATATTTTAGAGACGTGCGTCACAGCGAAACACTTCCGATCTCAGTGGATATTTTGTTTAATTCACGTGCGTTTATTCGTTTTTATGTTTTTTATTTGGTTTTGTTCTTTTTCTTCGAAAATGACTGAAGATAAAAGAAGATAGTACATCCCGTGTAATAATTGTGCTAACTGGAAGTAATTTTGTAGTGCATTCATTAGGTATATGAATTGTTTTGATACTTTAAACAAGTATATCAGAGAAGAATCTCAATCAATCACCAGTGGCTAAAAATCTTATTATTGTTAGAAACCTAATTTTAGCTGGTATTGCTTCTCTGAAACAAGTGTTTTGTTTTTCTATTTCTGATTCAATTATTTTTAATAAGTTATAGACATGCACATTAAATTTTGAACTTGCAAATCATCTATACCTAATTCTAAAATTTTAGGTTTTTAGAAAATTTTTCACCCACACAGCGTTTCTTTTTCACAATCGCGATAATTAAATATGCTGCACTGACACTGAGAAGTTAAGATGAATCGGACATGTTTCTTACTAATACGATTATAGTTGATTTTGCGATGATGATGTAGTGTGGACAGCAAATAGCATGCGTTTAACACATTCAATAAAGACATGCAATTGTTGAATGTGGAATTTAATGTTGAAACGCAAGTTGAATTGAAAATAGAAGACGAAAGCACACGAGTGTGGACATACCTTTACTATGCGTTTTTTTTATGTAGGTACCTATGTACGCACTTTTTAGGGCAGACGGAGTAAAGTTGAGTTTTTTGGTATCTAACTTTTTTTAGTTTTCAAAATCATAATAAAAATCTATCTTTTATAACAGAAACATTTTATAAATGTAGGAAATAACAAACTAACACCAGTAGACTACCAGGCGAACAAAGTACTTCCATCACTTTTGACTGGTAATTTTATTTAGGTACCTACATCAATTTTATCAAATGAAAACTAAAATAAAATAATAATAGGCAAATAAAATGATATTAATGCCCAAACCCAGTATAGTAATAGGTTATCAGTAGGGTTAGAATTTTATAATACTTAAAATTACACATGCATTATAATATTACCTAAAATATTGTTAAATATAAGCTAAAAAAAATACAATAAAAACGATTTAAAATATTCAAAAACTAGCACATTCATTGTATCATTAAATAAATTTTAAGCTTACTCTTGTATTTAATAGTACCTATCATAAAAATATTCAAATGCTATAAAATCCTAACCCTGGTTATACTTTTACTCATACTTTTGTAAACTTACAAAAATATTGATGTAATGATTAACGAATCTACTATTAGAACCTTAAAATCGTTACTCAAAAGACAATTATATTTATTTTATTATAAATAATTATTATTTAGCATACTTGAATCATAACAGCCAGCCTTAGGTGATCCTTTTCGATGCCTTCTTTACATCCTTTACATTTTGATCTATTACTTTTAGCATATTCGACTCGATATGGCCTGTCCTCGTGTTCCTCCATTGTTAATACTCGTAAGTATAGACTCAATACAATAAACTATATCGAGTATAACAATACTCACGAAAAAATAAAGACAAATCCTACAGCCACTTAAATAACACTTTACTTGTTAGTGAGTAGAAAACATGTTAATGTTCGTCACTTACAAAAAAAGTGGTCAACTGTCTATGTCGCATTGAATTACATTGAAACAAGAATTGTGATTTGTGAAAACGATAAGTAAACAGAAAATTGGAGGCAAATCAGTAATGTCAGCATTGTATATTATTGCAGAGTATAAAACCAGGTTATTACTTACTATTTCGTGGTTACCACCAGGTGACCACCTTGTATCTAGTTAACCGGGGATCTAAGTGAACGTTACCCAGCAATTTGTCCGAAAAGAATCACATGTTTTGCGATATCAGAACAAACCATAAACCGTTTCTATGATCACGTACATTTCATGTTGGAGGAAGAAGTTGACAAACTAATTATCATTTCCAATTTATATAATTAATATAATTAATTATAATAAATTTATATTGTATTTTATTAATATAATATTTTAATATTATAATTATATAAAATTAAATAATTTGTATATTTAATATATGCCATATGGAGGTAAAATATTCAAGTAAATCTCGAGAATCAGGTAGGAAAACAAATTTAAGCCAGTCCATTCCTTCTTTGACACTATTGGAAGAAAACTAAGGTATCAAGCATAGGCAATAAACAATATTATCTTGAATTATGAGTTATTCATACCTATTTCAATGTTTGTATTTTATAAAATATCAAATGTATATAGGTACCTACCTACTATGCAGTTTGTATAAAATTTTTTAATTTTATATTAAAATAAAATTATAGTACTTTTTAGTTTTTGACCGGTGATTTTTTTCCGATCACTTATATAATTTATAGGCACTATAGTGATGTCAGATATATCCGGATTCCGAATAATCTGGATATTGAAATAGATTTTATTCGGATAAGTCGAATGTTGTAAACCATCCAACTCATTTAATTTATTTTATAACCCACTTTCAAAAATTATTTGGTTCATTTGATAATTTTTAGATTATCCCAATTGATTTTATACACGTAAAAAAAGTGCCGAAAAATAATGCAAAAACACGAAATATTTCAGTTACCCATTAAAGTTCCATATCATTTAATTTGTCGGATTATATAAAAACTTTATCCGAAAATAAAATATTCTGATTATCCGGATAATTCGTATTTTAGATAAACGGTTACGTTTATCCGGTTATCCGTAAATCCGGATAATTGACATCACTAATAGGCACGCGTACAAATACGTTTGACAAAATCAATTTTTATTTATAGTTCGTTTAATTTTGAATTTTAAATCTTTTGTTCAATAGAATTAAAATAAGTAAATTATTGAGAGAACTTCATTCAGTAGGTATATATATGTAATATGTAGACTGAAGGACAATTTTTAAATACTTTTTAACAATTATATGTTTAAGCAATAATGAAAAATGAAACTGGTAATCACTTAGAAAATATTTTTAAATTATTTAATTTTTTTAAAATTGCCTATATAGAACCTCTTAAAAATTAAATGTATGATGATATTTTTTTAATAATTTTTGATTCATTTATAAAACATTTTAAATTTTGATAAAATAGATGTTTAAAATATGTAAATGCACATTACAAAAACGGCTATATTATATTTTGTAGTTTATGTTTTGTTTGAACTTTCTACGGGCTATGGTGTTTTTAAATTTTATTACTATAGTACAGATGTATATAGTACACGTGCATGAGTTACTAATACATAAATCAGAAATGCGAAAGTAATATTTTCCATAAGATTGTATGAATGCAAAAAATAAAACGATATTGATATCAGAATACATTTAATTTACTTTTAATATGAACATAACTATTTTTCAATAATTGTTAGATTTTTCCTTTTAAAATTGCCTTTACAGAGCCCCTTAAAGTTCGCCACGGTACATCCTCTAGACTTTAAGCAAATATCAAGATTGTGCAATAATATAAAATGAAACTGATATAGGAACCTTTATAAAATACTTTAAAATTATATTTAAATATTTTATAATAGTAACATTTTAATTTTTCTTCTATCTTCCTTAAAATTGCCTATACAGAACCCCTTAAAATCGAGCATTGGATGTCGTCCACATCACCCATTTTTAAGGTGTTCTGTATAGGTTTTTTTTATTAAATATTTTGAAAAGTGAATAATATGTAACAATTAAAAAATGTTAAAATACCATTTTAAAAGTTATTTAATTTATTATATCTAAATATAAATTTATTTTAATTTAATTTTTATCTAAATAATAATTCATGCATCATTTTTAATTGTAATATAATATGTTCCAAAAAATGTTTATGAAGAACATACAAAAAAGCATTTTAAAATGGATTTAGAGGTAAAACACCTATTATAAAATATATAAAGGACAATATTTTAGAGTGTCTCATCAGTGTTTTACGATAATTTAATTATATTGTTCAATATGTATCTTTTATATGACATTTACTTTATTATTAATTAATATTTTTAAAAATTGAGATGAAATCATCTCTAGAACATAGTTTTTTTTATATGTTTGATAATAGGCGTGTTAACTTTAAAATAACTTTAAGAAGTAGTTTGGTTTATTTTCCGTGGATAGGTTTTTACTACTAAAAATCATTGGGTATTGGTTCCATTGTTATGAAAACACTACGAGCTAATCGGAGTTTAGCTAAGCGAAGAAACGTTTCTCCAGCCCCCCATCATAAAAAATTACAATTCTTGAATTTTTTTTGCACAAATATTTAGTATGGAATTTGTATGAATTTGTATGCTCGTGGGCTGGAGAAACGTTTCTTCAGCCCCCCACACTAAAATCAATTTTTCTCATGTTTCGGATGTCGTGCAAATTTCGGGATTGGGCATACAAATTCATAAAAATTGCGTACTAAATATTTCCAATATCCAGTGGGGGGGGGGGGGAATGTACGTCCTGTTTAGTGAAATGAAAGATTAAATTTTGAGTATAAAACGTATAAGAATTAATTTTATTATTTTATAATTTTCGTCTTTTGTAAAACGTATTAATATTTTCGTTTTTCTATATGGTATTAATTTTGATTTAAATTGGTAGATACATAATTATTATTGTATTCTATGCTTTTCAAAAACTAATAATTTTTAATCGCACTCCCACTTTTAAAACCTACGAGCTTATATACTGGTACTTGTATACTTTTTGATGAATGTAATTTTTTTCATAAATGGTAATTAATTTACAAATTTTTAACTATTTTTTTCTGGAATATAAAATATTAAAAAATATGTACCTATGGAATCCATGTAGGTATGTACGTATGTATGTACGTACTCTAAAATACATAAATTTTTCTCAGGCTTAAAAAAAGATCATGTGACGATTTAAAATAATATTTCTCAAATGGGAACCACTCTTTTATGCTATGAATTATTCATGTGATTTCTTATATTTGGAAATCAACATTCGAACAAGTAGGTAGATTTTTAGTTATTTTAATTTATATACTCATAATAATTGTTTCCTTGGAAAACGATTAAATAATAATTAGGATTATATTATTTATAATATTATCTCAAAAAATAATTTAGGTACACAGTTTACATATAAATATTGAAAATTTAATGCATAAAAAACCTCCAGAAATATTTCTCGTTTTGAGTAACTACTTGATGTCATTAAAAAATAGTTCAGTAACATATTTTTATTGAGAAGTATTAATAAATAACTATTAAAAATTAGGCAAAACGCGCGTGTTTCGGGAGATGCATGTTTCTGAAAAACTGAGTGATTTTAGCATTCTATAAAAATTTAAACATTGTAAAATAATCTACATTTTTACATGGGTGATTTTCGATAAAATTATTCGAAGTCGATTTGCAAGACTTTGAGTTTTCCAGAATTGTATATTTTTTAAAAGTTTAACTCGACTAACTTTATTGAAAATCGTCCATAAAAAAATAGATAAAAGTAGATGATTTATGATCCTTAATTTCTTATAGAGGTTGTTCTATGCTAAAATAATTTAGTTCTCTAGAAACATCTCCGGAAGCATGTTCACGTGTGGGAACACGGCAGTGTAGCCTCCTTTTAAGTAAATAAATGTAAGTCGATTATCATCTTTTATGTTTGTATGGGTGCAGAATATATATGATGGTATACGAGCTGCTGTGCGACAATGCTATTCAAAAACCACTTGCTTATTAGTTTCCAACGACTCTAAATAAATAGTATAAAATAAAATAATCGTAAAGCAGAAAAAAAATTCATTTTAAATTTTTGTGAGGTAGAATTTTAACAATAGGTACCTACTTCGATTTTAATATATTATCGTAAAGCGATCATTATTTTTTACGTCTCACCATCCAATATTATAATATGCTAATAATGATTATAGAACTATTAAAGATTCGCTTTATCATTTCAAAATATATACTATACTGATATTTTAGAGTATTGATATATGAAAAATAAATACGATATATATCTAAGTACCGAGGGGTGACAACTTTCTTGATAAAATATGTAAAATGAGTTACGATGTTTGATGATTTTCATTTAATAAGTTTTGTAATTTTCAGTAATTTTAATTTGTTATATATACTTCATACCGCTCTCAAAATTATATTAGTTTATCATTATAATTACACTAGTAGCATCAATTACAATATCCTTCTTTTAATTCAACATCCAATCCTACACCATGGTATTACATACGTCCACATTTGATAAGGGGTTTTACACGGGTTCTTTCCTTTAACTAAAATCAGGGGGCGGAGTGAACTTCAGAAACCAAAAACCCTGATAGAATATTGAATATAAAATGATAAAAATAAATATAAAATTTTTATAGTAGGTACAGATAAGCCCGGGGGAGGGCATTGTCCCTTTTTAACCCTCCCCTCACTGGACACTCATGGTTACAATAGTGATATGCAATAAGTATAATATCTTGCAATGCGTTGGAAATAGTAACCGTCTAATATTGTTATGATACGTGTGTGATAGAAAGATATAGACTACTATTTCCAATCATTTTAAGGCTAAAAATCCTATAAAATATTTCAGGTGCCACAATGAATTTTATTTGGCACAATGTAGTCAATAAATTTACTCCATCGCAATATTAAATATTTTAAGGAATAAAAATTATTTATAATTATTAATTTATATAAATTTATGCGTTTATAAATAAATACAATTTATAATAATGTAAGTTTATATCATTGTAAGATGTTTCTTTCCTCATCATTGCTTTTATATTACAACTCTAAAATATCAGTATAGGTAGTTCATATTTTAATATGGTACCTATAGCAACTTTGTGATAATTCCATAATCATTGTAATATGAGAATAGCTGGTGAGACATGTGTACCTACGTAAAAAATAATGATTCCTTAACAATAAAATATTAAAATATAAGTAATAAGTATCTCTGATATCAGAATCAATTGCCTTCCAGAAACTTTTGCATTTTTAAACTATTATCAACCAAATCATGTTCAAAACTGTAATAGTAAACTCCTAGACCTTGTATTTTGCAATAATGAGATGGTTTCAGTGGAAGCAGTTTTTGACACTCTTGTCCCATGCGACACTTATCACCCTGTACAGTGTATTAATATTTCGGTTGACTCAGTAGTACCCCTACCTATAAGTTTTAAAAATATTTTTAATTTTCACCAATCATCTTATACAGAAATAAACAAACTTTTACTATCTTTCAATTGGTATGACACGTTTATGTCTCTCGATGTAAATTCTGCGACAAATGCTTTTTATGATGCCCTTCATTCCTGTATACTACAATTTGTGCCTAAAGTCTCTTATACTCTTTCCAAATTTCTTGCCTGGTTCACTAAATAGACCTAAAAGCATTTGCATTTGATAAAAAACGTGCTCGTGCTAAGTTCAAATTAACATACAACCAGAATGATACTTATCACAATAGTTTACAATATCATAAAACTTCTCTTTTAAAAGCAGACATGTTTATAAACATTTTGGTAAAAATGTGCCATCTATTAACATTGGATAATGATAGGTAAATATGCTAATATACAACATTGATTGAAAAATTACTTTATTATATAACATGTTTTATTTTATATTATTATATAAGTGTTGGTTAGTAAACTGTAATGGTTCAAGGTTGGAAGTAAACTTAACTTTCACTGTCTAAACCTGGACAATATTTCTTTATATTTATTTTTCATACAAACTTCATATTGATTATTATTATTTTATTACAATTGACGATTTCTACACATTTTAATTTTGTAATAATAACGAATAAAATATTACTTTAATTATAATTTATCATATTATTTAAAAAATTCGTTTACCTACATGTAGGTAGGTATATATACAAAATCTGCAAACATACAATTCTTCTTTTTTTTAATAAAAAAAAAATTAGTTCTCGCATCGTATAGAATCTAATATACTCAAGGCCATACAATTATTTGAACAATTTTAGTTCTACTAAAACGGTATAAATTTTAATTTTCATATTTTTCAAAAAATAATGTGTAAAATCAGTATTAAAATTTTTCTTATTTTTTGGTCCCTTGCTCATATTTTAATTGGAATATATATTTAAATAAATAAATCTACACAACTTTTTATTTTAGAGTCCGATGTTAATTTACAAAATAGAAAATTATTATTTCTTATTCTGTAAATATAATCGAAAATTCTCAACGATCGATATTTTAATGATATCGTGCACACCCACACATCGCAAACATTCAACAAAATAAATATACATATTCATTTGTTACAACAATTTACATACACAGTTCCGATATCCGTAAAATCCCGAAGAATGTTTAAAAAACAATATATATTTTGCATTACAAATTTTTCAATAAATGATGGTGTATAAAGAAGGTAATATAATAAATAATAATATATAATGAAGGTGTATATCTGAGCAAAGGAACCGGCCGGTATTCTATAAAAAATATTAAGACGCTTAAAATAATATGATAAACAATCGATATACATAAAAAATATAATAAATACCGTTTCAAATATTACATACAATATATTGTCGCGTTCCCAGACACATTTCAAATATTAAGTTTCTTTAAATATGCTATATACGCGCCAATATCATAGATATCACCTTTACAAACTCTATATTTCAATCAAACACGCAGAATGCAATAAAACATCAAATACTCGTATAAGAACACCGACAAGAATAATTATTATACTTGGCGTGCTTTCGATAATTCAACGTTGCAACAGCGCTGAATCAGCAAACGAAAATTTGCCTTTTTTAATTCATCATACTGTAGTGAACGGTTAAGCGGTTTCATCGGGCTTATAACACACTTGTCATGATGTACTGTTGATAGCAACTGATAAAATAATTGATAACGTTTAAATTTTGCCGATTGGCGCCATATTTGTATTTTACCGAGAAACTATAGAAAAGAGAATATTCAATTAGCTCTATATTTTGTACTTTAAATCATACAGAACAATTATTATGAAATTAAATAAAGAAAAATGAAATCGAGCAGAATAATCTTAACATTTTTCTGTCAGTTGCCGGCACAGAATAGTATCGATCATATAGATGATATCTTTATTATCTATAGCAGGGGTGGCCAGCGATAAGACACTCGTAAGCCGCAAAATATAAAGAAAAATATGTTAGAGCCAATAGAAAAGACAAGGTTCTTAATTATTGTAAAATACGAAAATATATTGCACATAATTGACCTGATTTTTATTATCATAGATTAGATATCACATGTAGTAATATGTGTAAAAAGATTTTAAAAAGAGTAAAATGATTTTATTTTTTAGAAGTGCTTTTTCAAGTGTTTTGTTAAGTTGTTTGAAATCTGGCTAATAATTGCTAAATGTAGATCGTACGAGTTCATCTAAATGTTCATTAATTAGTTCAGATAGATATTTCTATTTAATGAACTTAAGCGTTGAGTATTATGATTCACACACATAAGTAGTACAAAATATTGAGATGTCTATTGGAACACTCTTTTGTTAGTAGGTATTTTTCTTCTGAAACCTTCCATAATTCTATGGCCAAAACGCCATTTAGTTTCAGTCTTTTTAGACCATCTTTCCTTTACAGTTCTGGTAGCTCCAATTTTACAGCTACTTTACTGTATCCTTTGTAGTCGGTGATGAAACAGAATAGATCAACAGCAAAATGATTTTTCAGACATGAAAGTGGAGATTTAAGTGTTCTCAAATCATTAAATCTACCATTTATTTCTTCAGCAAGACCAAACATTTTACATGAATAATTTTATATTTCTAGCTGAACGTCTGGAAGGCTTTCAGTAATTTTTTCAAACATTTGAAATGAGCTTTAGTCTCAAGGTATTTCCAAAAGAATCTAAATTTGCTTTTAAAGTTTAACACACTCTACGCTGAATCAGAAATAAGATTTGCTCTTCCTTGTAATGATATGTTTAGCATTTTTAAAACCACATCTTTAAAAATCTAAAAAGCCAAATCTAACAATCATTGGAGGATCATTAAGTAGTCAACTCCACAAAAAAGTGATGCACTGGTGCATAAACAATGTTACCTGGTCATTACAAAAGTTAAGCGTTGTCAGACTGGGCAGAGTTTCCATTTAATTATATTTATTATTTACTTTTTAAAATCCGTATTATTATTTCTCTTGGTTTCTCTTGGTTTCAGAGCCACGTGAAATTAACACAAAAGCCGCATGCGGCTCACGAGCCGCAGTTTGGCCACCCCTGATCTATAGTATCAATAGTATGCATTTTTAAATTCATCACAATCATGTTCATCATTAACCCTTATCACATCAATAATTCTTATAGCGAACAAAGCACATCGCTGAATTATCAAAGACACCCATATACCCAATATGCCGATTCCGGGAAAGAAAGTAGGACGTGTGTCCTCATAAAAAACAACGGTATTTCGATTGTTGTACGACACTAGCAACCGGTCGCTGCACCCTCCCACACACACCACACACACACACACACACACACACACACACACACACACACACACACCTGTTAACACGTCTAGTTCACACGTGATGACTAATGTCTCAATCCCGGTGACAGAAATTCCGATTGCGGAGCCACAATATTTTATATACCAATTATTATTTTATTTTATAGATTCCGAGTGTAGCAAAGAATGTATTGGTTTTGACATACCTAATGCTTTTTTCATGTTATTTATATATTTCTTTCGGGTACGATTTTTTTTTTAAATATCTGTATTTTTTATTATTAATTGTGTGTGTTCTATTATTTTTAACGAGAAGTACCTATATTCCTAATTATAGTAATTATTATACTATAATTGTTTTCCTAGTAGTTTAATGCATATTCGAAAACCAATAAGGAAAAAAAAATATACTATTTTCTATAGTATATTATTATTAAATAAATAAATAAATAAATAAATAGCAACGTATTTAATGATATCTTATACTGTAATCATGTATTTTCTGTGTAACACGGTAACTCAAATAATAGTATACCTATACCTAGTACCTATATAAAATATTACGGTTTCGCAAGCGTGATTTCTGTGTCTTCATAATTCAAGATCACGGGACATCAGGTAGTTAAACATTCTAGCTTTTGCTTTACATTTTTCTTTAGGTACGTTTTGCCGCGTTAGCATCTTGTATATTTAGGTACATTGCAACAGCATTCAAAATGATACACGCTGTATTGTGGTTAATACATGTTTGCATTTTTTTTATAATTTACATTCAAATAATTTTCTATTTCTGGTCTGAAACACACTTTTCGAATACATTTCCCCAATTTAATACGCCCTGAGCATATCGGGATAAGGTCTACTCAACTCACAAACTCGAATAAATAATCTCGTGCTATCTATACATCTTTGATTATATTATATAATATATAATCAATGGTAGTACCTACCATTGACGCGTACCTTTGAATATACCTATACAACGTGTATCACGCGTTCCCCCAAATACCGATCGTACTTTCTCATTGACTTTATCCTTTTTATTTAAATTAATAATATTAAATTTAAATTTAATATTAAATGTGCATTACACGTTTTTAGACGAAATGTATGTATTACTGAAATTAGTAGGACTGATGTAAGGGGTGTAGATGCGGGTTTGTTGAATTAAAATCGTTCGAGTGTCGTTTTGAATATTATTTTACTAAACATTGCTTAGAACTTTTTTTCAAATGCAATGATAATATGCTTCTAAATGTAAAATAATAATAATAATACACTATCCTATCCGAGTACCGAAGGGACTATGGATCAATTTTTATTTTACAATCTGTATCTGGACAATATTTCTTAATATTTTATATTATTTATTATTTTATTACAATTGACGATTTCTACAAATTTTAATTTTTTAATAATGACGGATAAAATATTATTTTTAATTGTAATTTATAATTGTATTTAAAAAATCGTTTATCTACATATAGGAAGGTATAGATACAAAATCTGCAAACCTATACGATTTTTTCTTATTTATAAAAAAAAAATTATTTCTTTCATAAATCTAATGTACCTACTCGATACCATACAATTATTTTAACAATTTTAGTTCTACTAAAACGATATCGGTTGTAATTTTCATAATTTTTAAAAAAATAATGAATAAAGTCAATATTAAATTTTTTCTTATACATACAAAAAGTTTTGGTTAAGTCAAATAGGTGTCTCACATTCACATACGTGAAAAAATGTACTTATCCATGGTACTTACTCAGTTGTATTAATCATTCACGATAACGTGAGTTTTCTTAACAAGGAAATCAGAAAAACATAAATACTCGAAAAACGTACATTTTCTGTATACGTTTAAAAAATATGTACTTATAATAATAATACAGTATATATCGATATTCGAGACCCTTATAATATATACTATAAAATGTGGGTTTCCTTTTTACGAAAAACGTGCAAAAACGTATTTCATACACATAAAAACAAAAATTTTCCCTAGACTCAGGATAAGAAGGAAAAATAATTTATTGGTAACAACTCATACACACAAAAATAAGTTTAGTAAATTCCTGTAATTGACGCGTACGGTAACACAGATAGGTAAATAAAGCACAGTCTCAAAGGTTCGTACGCTACCAAGACCAAGATAAGGTAAAAACGCAGTTAAAATCAGTACAAAATACTTTAATAATGTCGTAGGTAATATACAATTAATACAATGATGCGTGTAAAACTCTTTGCTCACACGTCTCCCTGGTAGATACCTCCTTGCGAGCAAGACTCGCTTTTTACCATATTCATTTTAGTTTTTATTAACAGATTATAGGTATAATAAAAATGTGAAATAAATCAATTTTTAATTTTAACCAAGGGTCAGTTTTGAAAAAACAAACTTTGGCTCAGTTGGAAATGCATATACGTATAGTATACACATATTATATATGACGCATATATATATAGGCCGATTAAACAATTAAGTGCATTATGCTTGAAAAGAATATGACCTCATTTTTTAAGATTTATGGGTCATTTACAATTTATAATTAAGGGGAAAAAACAAACATATTTTTTTGTAGTTTTTAAAAAAATGAAAAAAGTTCGTGTTAAAAATTATATAATATTACTGTATCTATGTACAATTCGGTCTTTGTTATTGTTTTATGATCGTATATAAAATCAAGCTATTATTTATAAATATCCGAAAATACATTATAATAATCCCTTTGGAATATAAAATAAAAATTAATAGACCTAACAAAAAAAAAAATTCTTTATTACATACATACTTAATATTTTATATATAAAAATAAAAATGAATAATTACTAGTTTAAGTTACAGTGATTATTGCTATATAATATAGTTATAAAAATATACATGTTCTGAATCAACTATGTCTGAATAAAATATTACCTTATTTAACTGACATTTTTTAAAATTTTAAACAGCAAAATAAAATGTTAAAGTTTTTAAGCAAAACGTAGAGATAAATGTAAAAAAATTTATATATATATATATATATGTACCTAAATCATGAATAATACATCATAATTATAAAACATATAGTAATAATTGGCAAAGGTGGGCAAGTTAATTGAAAATGGCTTGTATTATTTTTATTATTTTTTTTTTGTTTCTTTGAGATAGGAGAAAGCAAGCAAGCAAGCAAGCAAGCAGGTGATATTAAAAATTATTTATGTCACACTTTTATTATATAATCTGTTAATAAAAACTAAAATTAATATGGTGAAAAGTGAGTTGTATTAATTATATAATGTTACGATATTATTAAAGTATTTTGTACCAATTTTCAACTGCGTTTTAACATTATTTTGTTGGTGTACAAATTTTGAGAGTGTGTTTTATTTATTTGTGTTGTCGTACGCCAATTAGAGAAATTGGCGTACAAGACAAAGTATATTGGCACCCAATGGGACTCGAAGTCACTATGGCCACGAGATATTAAGATTAACGGGACATGTGAAGACAGAAGGAGACTTGGGACTGTGTTTACAATGAGAATAATATTGAGGTAACAGTAAACAATTTTTATGATAAAATAAATACTATAATTGAAAATGTTCAAATAAAAATAAAATAGTATCAAAAAACAAAAGGATTAAAGATTGGATGACTGCAGGTTTGTTGTGTTCTACAAGAAAAAAAAAATTAACTTTCAAAAAAGTGAGAAAACACCCTTTGAATAATGCATTATTTAAATATTATAAATTATATAGGAATAAACTTATTCACTTATAAAAGAGGCCAAAATTAATTTTTATAAAAAAAAATTTAACTCAGTATCAGATAATCCAAAAACAACATGGAAACTAATTAACAAAATATAACAGGTAATAAGCCAATCAATAAAGATAATATAAAATGTCTTGCAATTGATAATAAAATAATAGATATTTATAGTGAGTCAATAAAAGTAATGTACCTAATGCATTCAATGATTTCTTCTCTACAATTGGTACTCATTTGTCTCTAAGAAATTTATTACATCAGATTACATAGAAGTCCAATATCCTTATAATAAGAACTTGTATACCTTTTTTACTAAATCTGTTGATAAAAATGAAGTTATTTAAATAATAAATAGTTTAAAAGATGAAGTCACATCAGGTTGTGACAAAATATCAGTAAAACTATTAAAAAATATATCACTGCTTATTATAGATCCGCTAATTTGTATATATAATAAAAGTATAAATGAAGGAATATTTCTATCACAGTTTAAAATAACTATTATTAAACCACTTTTTAAAAATGGGGATATACAAATATTAAATAATTATAGACTAATATCTTTAATCAATAATTTTGCAAAGATCCTTGAAAAAGTTGTAAAGTCAAGATTAATAACATTTTTAGAAAATAATAAACTGCTTTCTAAAAATCAATATGGCTTTAAACCTGGATTAGGGAGTACGGATGCTTTATACATGGTATCAAAATATATTTATGATGCGCTTGATAATAATAAAAAAAACCATTGCTGTATTTTTAGATTTTGCGAAAGCATTTGACACTGTTAATCATAGAGAATTATTAAATATAATGCCCGGTTTTGGAATTTTTAAAGAAAGCTTCAAATGATTTTCAAATTATCTGAGTGATAGAACTCAGAAGGTAATCATAAACGAGATAGTAGGCAATGATAGGAAAATAAATTGTGGTGTACCCCAAGGTAGTGTACTCGGTCCGATTCTATTTATAATGTACATAAATAGCATATGCGTAATATGCAAATTGATGGTAAAATAATTACCTATGCTGATGATACGTGTTTACTTTTTTCGGATAATTCATGGAACATATAGTGCATACGAAAGCAATCTCTAATTTAAATCATTTAATACAAAAACTCAATTAAAAAAAAACAAAAATAAATTATAATAAAACATTTTTTATAGCGTTCTCGATATATAACTGTAAACTGTATAAATTTCCATTTCAAAATTTAAAAGGCTGTAACTATAATAAAATAGATAATCCAAGCTACTTTATAATAAATAAAGTTACTAAAATAAAATATTTGGGTCTGATATTCGATTACAATATAAGATTGGATATACATATATCAAACATTATAGGTAATGAAACTAAGGGTAATTTTTTTTTCAAGTTATATAGGTAGACTAAATAATATAATTTCTAAAGACACTATGTGGATTGTATGTCACTATATCAATCTATATATCAGTATGGAATAATTATATGGTTGTACCACCCTAGATAGTATACTTAAGCTATTAAAAATTCAACAATATAAAGCGATTCGTACTTGTCTTAACATAAAAAATAAATCTGGATCTACTAAAGTAAATTATAGAGAACTTAATGTTTTACCTGTAAGTCTTCTGTACAAAAAATTTGCTATTTCATTTACCTTGAAAAATTTTTCTTCTCGAGATGATATATTTAATAAGCGTGGAAACATAGTTTATGACATAAAAATTAATTATACAAAAAAAATATATAGGTAAGCCAAAAATTCATTAATTCTTAGGACCTAAAATATTCAACTCTTTAAATTTAAATGTTAAAAATTCTTAAGAACTAATTTTAAACTGAATATGAATAAATATATAAGTCAATCGATACTATGTGAATTGTATAAATTGTAAATTTGTAAAACTTTTATTTTATATAGCATATCTTGTATTCATAATTAGACAAAATGCTATTAATTAATTAAATTTTTTCTCTCTGTTTTTGCTGTTATATTATTACATATTAAATGTAAATACTATTAGTAAATGTAACTAAAATAACTAAATCACCATTATAACTCTTTACCTCCAACTCAATTTTTGTTTATAGGAGGTAGATAAACCATAATATTTTGTATGATAGTATTGTATGATTATATTTTAATAAATGGTTATTAAAAAAAAAAAAAAAGACATCGAATTTGAGCCAGCGAGACCAGGAACTCTGCACTTTAAGATATTGGATTTGTTTGTGTAGAATTGACATTGACGATACTAGGGGGATATAAAGGGATGCTACACCCCCCTCAACCACTGATAAAAGTTGGTAAAATGAAGTTCAGTTGAAAAAACAGTATGTTCGGTATTTAGTCAGCAAAATTAAAAAAAAAAATTATGACATTTTATTTATTTTTTTAAATTTACATTTCAAAGATGTATTTGTCGATATTTTGGACATATACTCCCCCCTCCCCATTCAGAAATTTTTTTTCGGCCAGTCACTGACGATTGAATATATATTTTATTAAGGTTGTTTTATATATTTTTAACACTTAAACATTTTTTTTAATGTAACCAAACTTGTTTTTGTATGTAAGAGTTTTTACCTACAATTTTGTCTCCTCCTGTCTTAGGAAAATTTTTATTTTACGTGTATAAAATACGTTTTGGGAATGTTTTGTATGTTTTCCATGTAAGGGCATCCCAATTTTTATACTGTCTATTGATGCACTTATTGAGTATATAGATATGAGTACATATTATATTTTTTTAGAAGTGTTTCTGTAAAGAAAACCTAAATTTTTATGTATGATTAACTATTAAGTACTATAGATAGGTACATATTTTCACATATGTGAGACACCTATTTAACTTGACTAAAACTTTTGTATGTATTCCGTTTAGAAAAAAGTATATGTTTTGATTATGTGTAAACGATTTCTACACATTTTCGTTGCCTTGACAAGATCAAATTTTTTTTATCGAAATTTAGGTTTTATAAGGATAGAAATTTCTTTATTTTTTTGGATTTAGCTTTAATTAATTTTTAAAATAAACTATAGATTTTGGAACATTTTCAAATACTTATTCTTTTAATATAAAATAGAAAATGAGCAATCAACATTTGACTTTTTTTAAAATGTAAACTTCAATTAATAAAATAACTGATATTTATGCTTTAAAGAAAGGTCAAATTATTAAATTGTATTTATTCAAAAAAATTAATATTTCGGGAAATGCTAATAAAGATTTATAACTTGTCAGATATATTAAAAACCGGAGATGTAGATGACAATCTAGACGAGGTACAAAATATCAAAATCGTTTTTGAATCTAGAGATAATAGAATAGACACAGACAAATTTGAAAAGTCAGGATTGGGAAACGATAGCTCTAATTCTGATAATAATATTAACCTAAATATTTTTCCTAACAATTTTGAGCAAAACGAACAAATTCTTGACTCATTAAACTCTACTTAAAATAAACGAAGATATAAAAAATATCTTTGATTGCAGTTATAATCTATATCAAAATTATTTTTATTTTATTATAAATTATTATTGAGCTATGGATTATATCAGAGATATTCAATTAGATTACCTATGAAAAATTATATAAAAATAAATCAAAGTATTTTATTTTAAATGTTTGTTTTATTTTTAAAACGACAAAAGTTTCAAGTATACATTTTTATATATATTATCTTGTACCTACAATATTATGATTTTGTTTTCTCCTATTCGATTTAAACTTTGTTTTACTAACAGGAAAATAAATGTGTATGTATATACCTATATATATGTATATATATTTGCATTATGTATTATGTAAATATGGGTATAATTTCGTGTTTATAAACGAAAAAATTAATTTTCCATATATAATATTATTCAGTATCCTAGCTCATTCTAATATTCCAAATATATTCAATATAATATATTATCAATATGTAATAAACAAAAAAGTATCCGCAGGGGCCTAAATTCATAGTGACCACTCATAATTCCTGTACACTACATCCAAGAACTTTCAATAGAGAGTTTCTGCTACCCGTAAAACGTTAAGAGAACGAGAACGAGAAACTTGTCGTACACTAATTCTTATATACGAGAACCAAAACACCAAAATATAGTTTCTGCTATGCGTATATGAGAAATGTAAACATGTGTTAAATTTTGTTATCACAAAATGTACTATCATAATACTTTAGTACTGTTTGTAAACCATCTTATTCGTTATACTGTTCTAGTAATATATTATTTGTCTATGATTAATTTTTTTACTTATTATTGAAATACTGCATAAACGATTTTTGTTTTCACTTGATGTGTGATATTGTTGTACTATATTATAAGTGTGGAACAAGAGTTAGTACACTTATTTCACTATGTTTTACTATATTCAGTTATCACAATATTTCATTGGTTTTCGGGAAATTTACGATCAACAATATTGGGAAAACAAATTATCACCAGAGAGTTGCTATAAACGGTTTTCCCACTATACCGAGCGTGACTGTACCTATATACTTTTAGTATACCTATGTACAATATACTTTTCCGGTAATCGCCGGTCGGATATATATATATGCAATTATTCATATTAGAAATACATTTTATTATGTATTTATAGCTCGTGTAAGTTATACTACTCATTGGTATTATTATTGTACCTATATTATATTTTATTATTAAATATTAATGTATATTATTATATTATTTATATGCATAAAAGGCAAAAAAATAATTAATAACCAAAAATGTTGGATACAATAAATTAAAATGTACCTATATTAATTGTTTATGAGTTTTCTAGCCTTTATTGTTTTAATGGCAATTACCACACGTTATCATATATATTATGTAATGGACGAGTATGCGTTTGACCCCCTGCCCCTCGCTGTCGTCGACGACACACCACCGGGTACGTTCAACGAGCGAGCACGCTTACCGAACACTGTGAACGCTCAACCAAAGGCGCGAATCGTCGTCATGATCCACGTCAGTGTCGGTTGCAGATACCAGAGGATCCTGCAAACCTATAAAACCAACCAACCAACCAACCATCCAATACCACCTTCAATCGGTCACACTCGGGCTCAGGTCGCATTTGTTTTGTTTTTATATTATTATTTATTTATTTGTAATTATTTGTATCTATTTATTTATTGCCTCGCCTTGCTGGCCAGCACATTTTGTGCCCATTAGTTTTAGTTTTTTTTTTATATATCAATAGTAGGTCGTCAACCGACATTAACGAATAACTGACACTGACTTGCTTTGTGGGGGGGTACTCTGACTCAAGCTTGAGCTTCATCCAGAGGGTCGGATGTTTTAGGGAGTTGAGACGTGATGAAGGAGCGAATTTATGATGTTTGAAATTTTAGAAATTAAGAGGACGGTCTCTTTTGCGGCCGTTGAGTAGGCCGGGGCGGGTCGAGATCGATTTTATGTGTGGGAAGTGGGACGAAGAGATCGAGAGTTGGAGTTTAGTGGAGGAGGCATTTATGAAATCGCGAATCGACGGGATGTTGTGGACTTGCTGATGGAGTGATTGCTAACGAAGAATGGCAGGTCGGTGATCTGGCGGAGAGTTTTATTTTGGACGGCTTCTATGCGGGACCAGTTTGAGTTGGAAATATTAGAAGCCCATGCGGGGAAGGCGTATGTTAGAATGGGGCGCATGTAGGCTTTGAAAATGTAAAGCTTGGTTCTGACGGAGAGAGGGCTTTTCTTGTTGAGCATGGGAAAGAGGAGATGGCCTGTAGCTTTTGTTTTGTTTACAACGGACTTGGCGTGGGCAGAGAAATTTAGGTTCCTGTCGATGATAACACCCAGATATCTAATGGAGTGGAACCAGCTAACCGGAGTGTTGAGGACTTTGGGTTTAGGGGTGTTAGCAGTGCTTTTGTTGGAGAAGAAGATGGCTGAAGTTTTTGAGGGGTTAATGGATATTCTCCACTGTTTAAACCAGGGTTGGATAAGATTAATTTGTTTTTGAAGATGTGAAGCTGCCGCGGAGTGGTCTTTGCTGGTGGCGTAGAGAAGGGTGTCGTCGGCGAAGAGTGCGACTTTAGCCTTAGGGTGGACAGGGATGTCGTTTACGTATAGAGAGAACAGGTGGGGGGAAAGGCAGGAGCCTTGAGGGACCCTCGCGAAGATGTTCCTGTGAGAGGAGAAGTTATTGTCAACTTTGACGGAGAATTTCCTGATCTGGAGAAAGGATTTGATAATGTTGACTAGCTGGGTGGGCTATGGAAATTAACTTGAAGATGAGCCCGGGATGCCAGACCTTGTCGAAGGCCTTTTGGACATCGAGAAGGACAGCAGCTGTTTTCCTAGTTAGGTTTTTGGCTGAAATTATTTCGTCTAGGACGTTGACTAGTTGGAGGGTAGTGCTGTGGTGGTGCCTAAAGCCGAACTGTTCGAGGCGGATGAGGGGAGTGGAATAAGTTTGAAGTCTGGTGAGAAGGAGGCGTTCATAGATCTTGCTGAGGGTGTTGAGAAGGGAAATCGGGCGGTGGTTAGAGGGCGATTTTGGGTCTTTTCCCGGTTTTGGGATCATGACGACGGTGGCGATTTTCCAGGGACTCGGGAAGTATTCGAGACGGGCGCATCCGTTGAGAATGCGGCAAATATGAAGAATGAAGGGGTTGTTAAGGCGTTTGAGGGCAGAATTTGAGATGTATTTATACACTTTCTCGACTTTTTCTATGTGCTCTGATTGGTCGGTGGTCGGTTTTCGGTTTTCCCGTTGTTGCTCTTCCCTGATTGGCGGAACGGTGTGGTACGTGTTTGCTGTTTTGTGGCCCTGAAAAGGGCCATTTTGGTGGTTTCGAGGAGTTTGCGCCGTTACATATTTCATAACACATGTGAAATATGATTATTATCAAGGAAAGAGTGATAATTATTCTGTGATAGGTACCGGTAACAATGGAGGTAAGCAGATTAAATAGTATTCAATCATAGACATATAAACTAGTTTATATGTATATGTATTCAATAGTCAATACAGAATAAAATAATAGGTAGCGTTTTTATTATTAAATTATTATTGATCTTGTTATAATTTTGATAATTTATAAATGATTAATGACCATATCTTCAACATTGTCAAGGTCATCGTTGTCATCTTTCATGTCCTGTATTGGAGGACCATTTGTGCAAAAACCATGGAATGTGCCACAAACAATGGAGCCCGGAATTCCTGATTTTCTGCAGCCAAAACGATATCCACAACCTGTTGTGCAGCGACAGAAAATATTGTTTAATATATAAACTGCTGTAACTCGATTATAATTTTGAATCAAAAATAGTTTAAAAAAATATACCTATCCGAATAATCCAGTATAATCCAAAAATAATCCAAAAAAGACAAAAAAGTATTTAGACACTTAAAAAACGACAAAAAAGTATTTAGACACTTAAAAACCTACAAAAAAGTTAATATAACACTTTAAAAACAACAAAAATCGGATTTAAACGCTAAAAAACGATAAAAAAGTTAACTATAACACTTAAAAAACGACAAAAAAATATTTAGACACTTAAAAAACGACAAAAAACGGATTTAAACGCTAAAAAAAACGATAGCAAAAGTTAACTATACACTTAAAAAACGACAAAAACCGGATTAAAACGCTAAAAAACGATAAAAAAATGTATTTAAAATTAAAAAACAACAAAAAAGTATTTAGAAACTCAAAAATGACAAAAAAGATAATATAACACTTGAAAAACAACAAAAATCGGATTTAAACGCTAAAAAACGATACAAAAATGTATTTGGAAACTTAAAAAACGACAAAAAAGTATTTAGACACATACAAAATGACAAAAAAGTTAATATAACACTTAAAAAACGACAAAAAAGTATTTAGACACTTAAAAAACGACAAAAAAGTTAATATAACATTAAAAAAACGACAAAAAAGTATTTAGACACTTAAAAAACAACAAAAAAAATAAAGATAACACTTAAAAACGAAAAAAAACGGATTTAAACGCTAAAAGACGATACAAAAATGTATTTGGAAACTTAAAAAACGACAAAAAATTAATTATATAACACTTAAAAAACGACAAAAATGTATTTAGATACCTAAAAAACGACAAAAAACGGATTTAAACGCTAAAAAACGATAAAAAAATGAATTTAATAACTTAAAAAACGACAAAAAAGTATTTAGACACTTAAAAAATGACAAAAAAATTAATATAACACTTTAAAAACAACAAAAATCGGATTTAAACGCTAAAAACGATACAAAAATGTATTTGGAAACTTAAAAAACGACAAAAAAGTATTTAGACACTTACAAAATGACAAAAAAGTTATTATAACACTTAAAAAACGACAAAAAGGTATTTAGACACTTAAAAAACGACAAAAAACTGATTTAAACGCTAAAAAACGATAAAAAAATGTATTTAGAAAATTAAAAAACAACAAAAAAGTATTTAGACACTTAAAAAATGACAAAAAAATTAATATAACACCTTAAAAACAACAAAAATCGGATTTAAACGCTAAAAAACGATACAAAAATGTATTTGGAAACTTAAAAAACGACAAAAAAGTATTTAAACACATACAAAATGACAAAAAATTAATATAACACTTTAAAAACGACAAAAAACGAATTTAAACGCTAAAAGACGGTAAAAAAGATAACTATAACACGTAAAAATGACAAAAAACGAAGTTAAACGCAAAAGAACGATAAAAAAGTTAACTATAATACTTAAAAAACGACAAAAATGGATTTAAATGCTAAAAAAACGACAAAAAACATATTCAGACACTTAAAAAACGACAAAAAATTTAATAAAACAATTAAAAAACGACAAAAATGTATTTAGATACCTAAAAAACGACAAAAAACGGAATTAAACGCTAAAAAACGACAAAAAACGGATTTAAACGCTAACAAACGATAAAAAAATGTATTTAATAACTTGAAAAATGACAAAAAAGTTAATATAACACTTTAAAAACAACAAAAATCGGATTTAAACGCTAAAAACGATACAAAAATGTATTTGGAAACTTAAAAAACGACAAAAAAGTATTTAGACACTTACAAAATGACAAAACAGTTATTATAACACTTTAAAAACAACAAAAATCGGATTTAAACGCTAAAAAACGATACAAAAATGTATTTGGAAACTTAAAAACGACAAAAAACGGATTTAAACGCTTAAAAACGATAAAAAAATGTATTTAATAACTTATAACACGACAAAAAAGTATTTAGACACTTAAAAAATGACAAAAAAATTAATATAACACTTTAAAAACGACAAAAAACGAATTTAAACGCTAAAAGACAGTAAAAAAGTTAACTATAACACTTAAAAAACGACAAAAAACGGATTTAAACGCTAAAAAACGACAAAAAACGGATTTAAACGCTAACAAACGATAAAAAAATGTATTTAATAACTTGAAAAATGACAAAAAAGTTAATATAACACTTTAAAAACAACAATAATCGGATTTAAACGCTAAAAAACGATACAAAAATGTATTTGGAAACTTAAAAAACGACAAAAAAGTAATTAAACACTTAGAAAATGACAAAAAATTAATATAACACTTTAAAAACGACAAAAAACGAATTTAAACGCTAAAAGACAGTAAAAAAGTTAACTATAACACGTAAAAATGACAAAAAACGAAGTTAAACGCAAAAGAACGATAAAAAAGTTAACTATAATACTTAAAAAACGACAAAAATGGATTTAAACGCTAAAAAAACGACAAAAAACGGATTTAAACACTAAGAAACGATAAAAAAGTTAATATAACACTTAAAAACGACAAAAAACATATTCAGATACTTAAAAAACGACAAAAAATTAAATAAAACAATTAAAAAACGACAAAAATGTATTTAGATACCTAAAAAACGACAAAAAACGGAATTAAACGCTAAAAAACGACAAAAAACGGATTTAAACGCTAACAAACGATAAAAAAATGTATTTA